>CAMRHE010001377.1:40000-118009 GCA_947044405.1 Leptodactylus fallax | reverse complement strand
TACTCCTATGTACTAGAATATAACTACTATAATACTGCCCCCTATGTACAATAATGTAACTAATAATGACGTCTGCCTTGCGTCCTGATATTCTTACTGTGCAGACATTAATGTTTTCCTCTGTTTTCAGCCTACGATATAACTCTTTGGGTAAAGAAGCTGCAGTCATAGAGGCCGATGTGCTCAGATCTCCGACGTGTCAAGTGAAAAGTCTTCTGTGAGTCTTCATTAATACTATTGTTATAAGACATGGTAGAAACTACTGTTCTGCTACTACAGCAGCACAGAGCATCTCAGGAAAGTAGTGTGATGATACTAGAGTAGGTAGCGATCGGTACACTCAGTGATAGGGGTATTACCATCTGGGCATGTATGGCAAGATCCATAGGGTATATGCAAGTTCCTTACCAAGGCAGTCTGCTCCGGTACTTTCAGAACACTGGCACATGTAAATTTAGAGACCCGAACATGCGCCCATCTCCCTTCACTGTGACCATAAGATGGGGGGGACTGGGGATCCCCATTCTCAAAATGGATGCAGGTCCCAGAGGCACATGTAGCATATTCTGTGGATATAGCCATAAATGTCCAAGAGGGTATTCCTAATAAGGATGCTAGAAAGGACAGGTGTATATGTGACCAGGGCAGTATAGTAATATATACAGTAGTTTATAAAACCTTCCTCTGCACATAAGAAGCACATCATGTCAGAATAGTTTTTTGAAATGGTCACTTGTGTTAAATTTGTAATACCTCCATTCAGCATGTGCGGCAACAACATCGGGTCAGAGGGAATCCAATGTCTGTGGGAAGCATTACGCTATAACCAGACTCTAGAAGAACTATACGTGGACATCAACGGGATCACAGATAGCGGTTTAGACAATCTACTCCACTGCCTTACAGAAAACAAGACTCTGCGGCTGTTAACGTAAGTAAAACTATGTACAAGAATATAACTACTATAATACTATAATACTGCTCCTATGTACAAGAATATAACTACTATAATACTGCCACCTATGTACAAGAATATAACTACTATAATACTACCTCCTATGTACAAGAATATAACTGCTATAATACTGCTCCTATGTACAAGAATATAACTACTATAATACTACTCCTATGTACAAGAATATAACTACTATAATACTACTCCTATGTACAAGAATATAACTACTATAATACTGCCCCCTATGTACAAGAATATAACTACTATAATACTATAATACTGCTCCTATGTACAAGAATATAACTACTATAATACTGCTCCTATGTACAAGAATATAACTACTATAATACTACTCCTATGTACAAGAATATAACTACTATAATACTGCTCCTATGTACAAGAATATAACTACTATAATACTGCCCCCTATGTACAAGAATATAATTACTATAATACTGCCCCCTATGTACAAGAATATAACTACTATAATACTATAATACTGCTCCTATGTACAAGAATATAACTACTATAATACTACTCCTATGTACAAGAATATAACTACTATAATACTGCTCCTATGTACAAGAATATAACTACTATAATACTGCTCCTATGTACAAGAATATAACTACTATAATACTGCTCCTATGTACAAGAATATAACTACTATAATACTTCTCCTATGTACAAGAATATAAGTACTATAATACTACCTCCTATGTACAAGAATATAACTACTATAATACTGCTCCTATGTACAAGAATATAACTACTATAATACTGCTCCTATGTACAAGAATATAACTACTATAATACTGCCCCCTATGTACAAGAATATAACTACTATAATACTGCCCCCTATGTACAAGAATATAACTACTATAATACTATAATACTGCTCCTATGTACAAGAATATAACTACTATAATACTGCTCCTATGTACAAGAATATAACTACTATAATACTACTCCTATGTACAAGAATATAACTACTATAATACTGCTCCTATGTACAAGAATATAACTACTATAATACTGCTCCTATGTACAAGAATATAACTACTATAATACTGCACCTATGTACAAGAATATAACTACTATAATACTACCTCCTATGTACAAGAATATAACTACTATAATACTACTCCTATGTACAAGAATATAACTACTATAATACTACTTCTATGTACAAGAATATAACTACTATAATACTACCTCCTATGTACAAGAATATAACTACTATAATACTGCTCCTATGTACAAGAATATAACTACTATAATACTGCCCCTATGTACAAGAATATAACTACTATAATACTACTCCTATGTACAAGAATATAACTACTATAATACTACCTCCTATGTACAAGAATATAACTACTATAATACTGCTCCTATGTACAAGAATATAACTACTATAATACTGCCCCTATGTACAAGAATATAACTACTATAATACTACTCCTATGTACAAGAATATAACTACTATAATACTGCTCCTATGTACAAGAATATAACTACTATAATACTGCCCCCTATATACAAGAATATAACTACTATAATACTGCTCCTATGTACAAGAATATAACTACTATAATACTACCTCCTATGTACAAGAATATAACTACTATAATACTCCTCCTATGTACAAGAATATAACTACTATAATACTACTCCTATGTACAAGAATATAACTACTATAATACTGCCCCCTATATACAAGAATATAACTACTATAATACTACCTCCTATGTACAAGAATATAACTACTATAATACTACCTCCTATATACAAGAATATAACTACTATAATACTGCCCCTATGTACAAGAATATAATTACTATAACACTGCTCCTATGTACAAGAATATAACTACTATAATACTGCCCCTATGTACAAGAATATAACTACTATAATACTGCTCCTATGTACAAGAATATAACTACTATAATACTACCCCTATGTACAAGAATATAACTACTATAATACTACTCCTATGTACAAGAATATAACTATTATAATACTACTCCTATGTACAAGAATATAAGTACTATAATACTGCTCCTATGTACAAGAATATAACTACTATAATACTGCTCCTATGTACAAGAATTTAACTACTGTAATACTACCTCCTATGTACAAGAATATAACTACTATAATACTACCGCCTATGTACAAGAATATAACTACTATAATACTACCCCCCCCGCCTATGTACAAGAATATAACTACTATAATACTACTCCTATGTACAAGAATATAACTACTATAATACTACTCCTATGTACAAGAATATAACTACTATAATACTGCTCCTATGTACAAGAATATAACTACTATAATACTGCTCCTATGTACAAGAATATAACTACTATAATACTACTCCTATGTACAAGAATATAACTACTATAATACTGCACCTATGTACAAGAATATAACTACTATAATACTACCTCCTATGTACAAGAATATAACTACTATAATACTACTCCTATGTACAAGAATATAAGTACTATAATACTGCTCCTATGTACAAGAATATAACTACTATAATACTGCCCCTATGTACAAGAATATAACTACTATAATACTGCCCCTATGTACAAGAATATAACTACTATAATACTACCTCCTATGTACAAGAATATAACTACTATAATACTGCTTCCTATGTACAAGAATATAACTACTATAATATTGCTCCTATGTACAAGAATATAACTACTATAATACTGCTCCTATGTACAAGAATATAACTACTATAATACTGCTCCTATGTACAAGAATATAACTACTATAATACTCGCCCCCTATGAATAGATAATTCCCTGTTCCTTCCTCCTTAGGATTGTGGGTAATAAGCTCAGTGACAGAGGGAAGGACATTTTGTTAGAGCTGCAGAGACGACTGCCCGGCCTGAAGATTCTCAGCAGTTTTATGGGTGACATGGGGCTCCTGCAGGCGTATCTGGACTGGGTGCAAGAACTAAAGGAAAATCCGCAGCAAATGGAGTCAGTGAAAAATGTTGATGCCCTGCATAATGTGTTGTCAGAGCTCGGGAAGGAGGATCCTGGAGAGAAGCCGCATGCCCTGAAGGAGAGGGCCGCAGAGCTGGAAAGGGAGATCCACCTGCTGCTTCAGTCATCCTCAGAGACTGGACGATAGAAACGAGAGGTTCTAGATAATCCCGTAATCCAGAGTACTTCGTAGTATTATATGTAACATACCTGTCTAGTGATGTAATTTATACTCATAGCATTGTGATTCCCTGGTGATATGACATCATAACTCATGTAATTATGGGGCCACACTGAGCCATTTTAACACAATAGTAGCCATTGTGTAAACATTTCAAGAGTGTCCCCTCCTATTTACAGCTTTTCCAACTGTATTAACCATGTTCCCTTTTCTTCTCTACCCAGCCCATACCGCCATGACTTTTGCTGCCCAAATGTCTTTGAGTATCCCAACCCTGTGCACAAATGACCCATCTAACCTCTACGATCAATGTTGTTCCTGCCCCATTACAGCTCCTGCTGTGTTGCAACGTACCGTCAAATACTACAATTCAGATATAAATGATAGCGTGCCCCAAAAATAACACCAGATAGGGTCTCCCAAAAATAATAAAACCAAATAGATTGGGTTATTGACAGTAAAAGTGCACCAAATTGTGCCCCAGTCACTCAGTATACCGCATGGTAATAATACTTAAATGGGGCCCGACATGGCAATTGTGGCCCTTTTGTGCTTCACAGTAATATTTTTTGAATACTCTGAAGATCCTGGGCCCAAATGTAAAATTTGTAATGGGGCCCCTATCTGCCATTTAGAATAGTGGTATATTTTATGTGGCAGAGAGATCTTTGGGGCCCCCTCAGGATCTAGGGCCTGGTCGCAACTGCTACTGCTGCACCCCCTATAGCTACTACCCTGATTTATACCTTTGGGCCCCATACAGTGCCCCCTTTTATGCTTCACAGGGTAACAGCGCTCATTTCAATGCTCCCCGCAGCAGTAATAATAATGCCCCACATAGTAATAATACCCCCTACCGAATTAATAAGCCCTCACGTGACCCCAAATAATAATGATGTGCCCTTATGTGCCTCCAAAAATAATAAAAATGCGCAGTGAAGCCTCTTGTCCTCTGCGGTGTAATTTTTGACTTGGGGTAAGTGGGGCCATGTAGAGATTTCATGGCGTACTTGCCAACTTTTAGATACTGGCTACAGGGGGATATGGTGTGTGAAAATTTTTATGCGGCCATGCCCCCTTTTTGGAGCGTGACACATCCTTTCTGTTGAGCGTCATGCCCCTTTTTGTGACACGAAATGTGCCAGTCACGCTACTTGACTGTGAGGTGGCGACACAAAAAGTGGCCATATCACATGGCCACATATCATGAGTCAGGTCTGGGAGATTTGCCCAGTCTTCGGGGACGCCAAGAGGTTACGCTTTTGGGCAGGAGCTTCCTGGACATTTTGGGAGGGTTGGCAAATATGCGGCAGTGTGACACCGTCTAGAGATGCCGATACGCTTCAGATCTGCTGCGTAGAGGTACCATTAGCGGGACGAGGCGCAATAATCCTCCCGCTGTACCTCCAGAGGGGGCACACACAGCTGACAGTGGTAATCTATCCGCTGCCAGGGGGCTCGAGGTTAAAGCGTCCAACTTGGATCCATAAATAACAGTCTCTCAAGAAAGAGATCAGGGGCTGCAAGACAATGGGGGCGCCGCTTATCACCAGAAAAACCCCCATCCAACTGTATGTATATATATAGATATATATATATATATATATATCTATATATATACTGTACATATGTAAATTGTAAAACTGCCAGAAGAGCCGCACAGAACAATGTAAGGTGAATTATTAGATGTGATTATTGAATATTTTATGTTTTATATATAATAAAAAAAAATCTAACTCTGCCTCAGCTTGTGAGTTCGCCACCACCAGTAGGTACAAATTCACATTTAGAACATGTTCACACAGCACTAATACACATCAAAGCCCATTTCTGATGCAATTTACACGCTGTTTCTGCCACGGTTTGATCCTCTAGGCTCCAAAATCTTGACTGAAATAGAGTATTCACTACAGAAAAATATGCAATCCGCACACTATAGGTGTACACATGGACCAAAAATACAGCAGTCTGAACAAGGCCTGAAAGCCCTGTAGGGAACATCGTGTTTGTATCCCATAGCAACCAATCACAGCACAGTTTTCATCTCAGAATCTGCTTTTCAAAAATGAAAGTAGCTCTGTGATTGGTTGCCATGGGCGACCAGGACAGGTTCTCAGATTGGGAGAATTTAACTCTATGGCAAGGTGCCGAGTCTGGTACTGCAGCTCATTTCACTGAAGTGAATTTAGGGGAGCCATTTCATTGTAGTACACACCCGCACACTCCTATACACACCCGCACACACCTATACACACCCGCACACACCTATATACACCCGCACACTCCTATACACACCCGCACACACCTATATACACCCGCACACACCTATATACACCCGCACACTCCTATACACACCCGCACACACCTATACACACCCGCACACTCCTATACACACCCGCACACTCCTATACACACCCGCACACACCTATATACACCCGCACACTCCTATACACACCCGCACACACCTATACACACCCGCACACTCCTATACACACCCGCACACACCTATATACACCCGCACACTCCTATACACACCCGCACACTCCTATACACACCCGCACACTCCTATACACACCCGCACACACCTATATACACCCGCACACTCCTATACACACCCGCACACTCCTATACACACCCGCACACTCCTATACACACCCGCACACACCTATATACACCCGCACACTCCTATACACACCCGCACACTCCTATACACACCCGCACACACCTATATACACCCGCACACTCCTATACACACCCGCACACACCTATACACACCCGCACACTCCTATACACACCCGCACACACCTATACACACCCGCACACTCCTATACACACCCGCACACACCTATATACACCCACACACTCCTATACACACCCGCACACACTATATACACCCGCACACTCCTATACACACTCCTATACACACCCGCACACACCTATATACACCCGCACACTCCTATACACACCCGCACACACCTATATACACCCGCACACACCTATATACACCCGCACACTCCTATACACACCCGCACACACCTATACACACCCGCACACTCCTATACACACCCGCACACTCCTATACACACCCGCACACACCTATACACACCCGCACACTCCTATACACACCCGCACACACCTATATACACCCGCACACTCCTATACACACCCGCACACTCCTATACACACCCGCACACACCTATATACACCCGCACACTCCTATACACACCCGCACACTCCTATACACACCCGCACACACCTATATACACCCGCACACTCCTATACACACCCGCACACACCTATATACACCCGCACACTCCTATACACACCCGCGCACACCTATATACACCCGCACACTCCTATACACACCCGCACACACCTATATACACCCGCACACTCCTATACACACCCGCACACACCTATATACACCCGCACACTCCTATACACACCCGCGCACACCTATATACACCCGCACACTCCTATACACACCCGCACACACCTATATACACCCGCACACTCCTATACACACCCGCACACACACCCGCACTCTCCTATACACACCCGCACACACCTATACACACCCGCACACTCCTATACACACCCGCACACACCTATATAAACCCGCACACTCCTATACACACCCGCACACACCTATATACACCCGCACACTCCTATACACACCCGCACACACCTATATACACCCGCACACTCCTATACACACCCGCACACACCTATATACACCCGCACACTCCTATACACACCCGCACACACCTATATACACCCGCACACACCTATATACACCCGCACACTGCTATACACACCCGCACACACCTGTACACACACCCGCACTCTCCTATACACACCCGCACACTCCTATACACACCCGCACACACCTATACACACCCGCACACACACCCGCACACACCTGTACACACACCTGCACTCTCCTATACACACCCGCACACTCCTATACATACCTGCAAATACACCTGTACATACCTGTACACACCTGCACACACACCTGTACACACCCGCACACACCTATACACACCCGCACACACCTGTACACACACCTGAACTCTCCTATACACACCCCACACACCTATACACACCCGCACACACCTGTACACACACCTGCACTCTCCTATACACACCCGCACACTCCTATACATACCTGCAAATACACCTGTACATACCTGTACACACCTGCACACACACCTATATACACCCGCACACACCTATACACACCCGCACACACCTGTACACACACCTGAACTCTCCTATACACACCCGCACACTCCTATACACACCCGCACACACCTATACACACCCGCACACTCCTATACACACCCGCACACACCTATACACACCCGCACACACCTATATACACCCGCATTCTCCTATACATACCCGTACACTCCTATACACACCCGCACACACCTATGCACACCCGCACACACCTGTACATACCTGCAAATACACCTGTACATACCTGTACACACCTGCACACACACCTGTACACACCCACAAAACACCTCCTCACACCAATACATACACCTGCACTCACCTTTACACACCCACATACACCTGGCATACACAAATACAGACATGCACACACCTGTAATAATAATAGTCCTTTAATAGTCCCACAATGGGGAAATTCAGTGTGTTACAGCAGCAAAGATAAGCAGATACAAATACAAATACAACATGTACAGGAATATTCCAAGGTAAGAGGCATTACATTGATAGCAGACAGACAGATAGGACGTAGCAGAGGGGGGGGGGATTTAACAGGCAGAGAGATATTTCAGTTCTTTGTATGTAATGATCTCCGCTTAGGTCGGTGTTGGTTGTACAGCCTAACCGCGGTGGGGAGGAAAGACTTCCGATAGCGCTCCTTCTCACACCTAGGGTGGAGCAGTCGGTCACTGACAGTACTGCTCAGCGCGATCACAGTCTCATGCATGGGATGGGACTTCTTCTTCTGCATGGAGCTCACCACGGACAGTATCCTTCTGTCACCCACCACCTGCACTGGGTCCAGTGGGCTCCCCAGGACAGAGCTGGCCCTTCTAATCAGCTTGTCAAGTTTATTTCTGTCCCTGGTTGATATACTGCTCCCCCAGCAGGCCACTCCAAAGAAGATGGCTGATGCCACTACCGAGTTGAAGAAAGTTCTAAGAAGTGCCCCCCGGATTCCAAAGGCTCTCAGCTTCCTAAGCAGGTAGAGCCTGCTGTGGCCCTTCCTGTACAGGGCCTCCATATGATCTGCCCAGTCCAGCTTATTATTAAGGAGCAAACCCAGGTACTTATAGGTGTTCACAATCTCGATGCCCGTCCCCAGGATGTCCACTGGTTTAGGAGGGCTTCTGCCTTTGCGGAAGTCCACCACCATCTCCTTGGTCTTCCCCGCGTTAATCTTCAGGTGGTTCCGGTGGCACCAGTCCACAAAATCCTGGTTCAGTTCTCTGTACTCCCTGTCATCATCATCTGTGATGAGGCCTACTATTGCAGAGTCGTCAGAATACTTCTGTAGGTAGCAGCTGGATGAGTTGCACCTAAAATCTGCAGTGTACAGTGTGAAGAGGAAAGGGGCGAGAACCGTACCCTGAGGTGCCCCCGTATTACAGATCACGGTACCTGACACACAGTCTCGGGCTCTCACGTATTGAGGTCGATTTGTGAGGTAGTCTAGGATCCAGTTGGAGAGGTGGTGGTCCACTCCAGCAAGGCCCAGCTTGTCCCTCAATAACCTGGGCTGTATGGTGTTAAAAGCACTGGAGAAGTCAAAGAACATTATTCTCACTGTGTTCCCTGGTTTCTCCAGGTGAGACAGAGCCCTGTGCAGAAGATGGATGATGGCATCATCTACCCCAATGCCCGGCCGATAAGCAAACTGGAGGGGGTCCATAGCGGGGCTCACTAGAGGGCGGAGATGTGTGAGAACCAATCTCTCCAAGATCTTCATCAGGTGGGATGTCAGTGCTACAGGTCTGTAGTCGTTGAGGTCCATAGGGTGGGGTTTCTTTGGAACTGGTACCACACAAGAAGATTTCCATAATTCAGGGACTATTTCCTGCCTCAGGCTCATATTATACATATATGTAATTATACCACACAGCTGGTCCCCACAAGTCTTAATTAGCCTTGCACTGATGTCATCTGGCCCTCCGGCTTTCCTCGCCTTGATCTTTTTCATCTCCTTCCTCACCTGGGCCCGTGTGAAGGTCAGACTGTGGCCAGATAAAGATGGATTTCTGGATTTACTGGTCTGTTGGGAAGTGGCCGCATGGGGAGAAGTCATTGTGGTGGGGGAAGCTGAAGGACATGCTGGGGTGGGAGGAGCTGGTGTGTGATCAAATCTGTTGAAGAATAGGTTTAGTTCATTAAGCCAATTAACATCTGCCTCAATCTGGCAGACAGACTGTTTATGACCCGAAATTTACTTAAGCCCCTCCCAGACCCCCCTTATGTCTTTTCTTTCCATTTGCTTTTCCATTTTTTCTTTATAACTTGCTTTTCCCTGCCTGATTTGATGCCTCAGCTCCTTTTGTACTTCCCTCAACCCCTCCTTATCTCTTGTCCTGAATGCCATCTTTTTCTCCTTAAGTAGTGTTTTTATATCAGAGTTAATCCATGGTTTGTTATTGGAGAAGCACCTCACCACTTTTGTGGGTACTGTGTTGTCCACACAAAAATTAATGTAGTCCGTTATGCAGTGTGTGAGTCCTTCTATATCTTCCCCATAAGAATCCTGCAGAACTTCCCATGCGGTTGTGTCAAAACAATCCCTCAGAGCCTCATCACTCTCCTCGGACCATATCCTCACTGTGCGGGTGACAGCTGGTTCTCTACGTACAAGTGGCTTGTACACAGGTCGGAGATGTACTAGGTTGTGATGTACTCACCCATACACACCTGTACACACCTGCAGCACATGCGCAGCAGAAATCCAGAAGCTAGTTACAGATTTTCGCACCAGAAATACCTGTCAGATGAGATCTCATACTAATGTGTGAATGAGAATAAGAATAAATGGTCGGCGTTTGTTTGTCTGGCTGGCCTATGATACCTGCTCCATGTCCACCCTATAGCACAGTATATGAGGCTAGAGGGTATCACACATTACATACATATATAATATACAGTATTTATATACCATGTCCACACTATAGTACAGTATATAAGACTAGAGGGTATGACACATTATATACATATATAATATACAGTATTTATATACCATGTCCACACTATAGTACAGTATATAAGACTAGAGGGTATCACACATTATATACATATATAATATACAGTATTTATATACCATGTCCACACTATAGCACAGTATATAAGACTAGAGGGTATCACACATTATATACATATATAATATACAGTATTTATATACCATGTCCACACTATAGTACAGTATATAAGACTAGAGGGTATCACACATTATATACATATATATTATACAGTATTTATATACCATGTCCACACTATAGCACAGTATATAAGACTAGAGGGTATCACACATTATATACATATATATTATACAGTATTTATATACCATGTCCACACTATAGTACAGTATATAAGACTAGAGGGTATCACACATTATATACATATATAATATACAGTATTTATATACCATGTCCACACTATAGCACAGTATATAAGACTAGAGGTTATGACACATTATATACATATATATTATACAGTATTTATATACCATGTCCACACTATAGCACAGTATATAAGACTAGAGGTTATGACACATTACATACATATATATTATACAGTATTTATATACCATGTCCACACTATAGCACAGTATATAAGACTAGAGGTTATGACACATTACATACATATATATTATACAGTATTTATATACCATGTCCACACTATAGCACAGTATATAAGACTAGAGGTTATGACACATTATATACATATATATTATACAGTATTTATATACCATGTCCACACTATAGCACAGTATATAAGACTAGAGGTTATGACACATTACATACATATATATTATACAGTATTTATATACCATGTCCACACTATAGCACAGTATATAAGACTAGAGGGTATGACACATTATATACATATATATTATACAGTATTTATATACCATGTCCACACTATAGCACAGTATATAAGACTAGAGGTTATGACACATTACATACATATATATTATACAGTATTTATATACCATGTCCACACTATAGCACAGTATATAAGACTAGAGGGTATGACACATTATATACATATATATTATACAGTATTTATATACCATGTCCACACTATAGTACAGTATATAAGACTAGAGGGTATGACACATTATATACATATATATTATACAGTATTTATATACCATGTCCACACTATAGCACAGTATATAAGACTAGAGGTTATGACACATTACATACATATATATTATACAGGATTTATATACCATGTCCACACTATAGCACAGTATATAAGACTAGAGGGTATGACACATTATATACATATATAATATACAGTATTTATATACCATGTCCACACTATAGTACAGTATATAAGACTAGAGGGTATGACACATTATATACATATATATTATACAGTATTTATATACCATGTCCACACTATAGTACAGTATATAAGACTAGAGGTTATGACACATTACATACATATATATTATACAGGATTTATATACCATGTCCACACTATAGTACAGTATATAAGACTAGAGGGTATGACACATTATATACATATATAATATACAGTATTTATATACCATGTCCACACTATAGCACAGTATATAAGACTAGAGGGTATGACACATTATATACATATATATTATACAGTATTTATATACCATGTCCACACTATAGCACAGTATATAAGACTAGAGGGTATGACACATTATATACATATATATTATACAGTATTTATATACCATGTCCACACTATAGCACAGTATATAAGACTAGAGGGTATGACACATTATATACATATATATTATACAGTATTTATATACCATGTCCACACTATAGCACAGTATATAAGACTAGAGGGTATCACACATTACATACATATATATTATACAGGATTTATATACCATGTATAGCCCACATGTACTTTATATCACATACATCCCACCTGCAGTGGAGCAGTCTGACACCCCTCAGAGCTTCCCCCCATAGGCGCCTCCTCCTCCCATATCCGCGGACGGATCCTGCTCCTCTCCTGGACACATAGTGCGCCTGTGCCGCGTCATGCGGAAGGATCTGTAGTGAGGAGCCACGCGCGGGACCGACAGCATGGAGAGCCGAGGAGACAGGTGGGGGAGGGTCGCAGCGGGGGGATATATACATATCATACCGCCTATATAATACTGTGTATAGGCAAGCACTGCCGAGCACTGCGCCGCCTATATAAACTTATACAGAGTGTCACACTACTGACCGGCGGGGGCGCCAGTCCACGACGGGGGTATATAATACTATATACAGAGTGTAATACATCACTACTGTACTGGTATAGGGACAGGACCGCCTATATAATACTATATACAGAGTGTAATATATCACTACTGTACTGGTATAGGGACAGGACCGCCTATATAAACTTAACAGAGTGTAATATCACTACGACTGGTAAGGCAGGACCGCCTATATAATACTATATACAGAGTGTAATACATCACTACTGTACTGGTATAGGGACAGGACCGCCTATATAATACTATATACAGAGTGTAATACATCACTACTGTACTGGTATAGGGACAGGACCGCCTATATAATACTATATACAGAGTGTAATATATCACTACTGTACTGGTATAGGGACAGGACCGCCTATATAATACTATATACAGAGTGTAATACATCACTACTGTACTGGTATAGGGACAGGACCGCCTATATAATACTATATACAGAGTGTAATATATCACTACTGTACTGGTATAGGGACAGGACCGCCTATATAATACTATATACAGAGTGTAATATATCACTACTGTACTGGTATAGGGACAGGACCGCCTATATAATACTATATACAGAGTGTAATACATCACTACTGTACTGGTATAGGGACAGGACCGCCTATATAATACTATATACAGAGTGTAATATATCACTACTGTACTGGTATAGGGACAGGACCGCCTATATAATACTATATACAGAGTGTAATACATCACTACTGTACTGGTATAGGGACAGGACCGCCTATATAATACTATATACAGAGTGTAATACATCACTACTGTACTGGTATAGGGACAGGACCGCCTATATAATACTATATACAGAGTGTAATATATCACTACTGTACTGGTATAGGGACAGGACCGCCTATATAATACTATATACAGAGTGTAATACATCACTACTGTACTGGTATAGGGACAGGACCGCCTATATAATACTATATACAGAGTGTAATACATCACTACTGTACTGGTATAGGGACAGGACCGCCTATATAATACTATATACAGAGTGTAATATATCACTACTGTACTGGTATAGGGACAGGACCGCCTATATAATACTATATACAGAGTGTAATACATCACTACTGTACTGGTATAGGGACAGGACCGCCTATATAATACTATATACAGAGTGTAATATATCACTACTGTACTGGTATAGGGACAGGACTGCCTATATAATACTATATACAGAGTGTAATACATCACTACTGTACTGGTATAGGGACAGGACCGCCTATATAATACTATATACAGAGTGTAATACATCACTACTGTACTGGTATAGGGACAGGACTGCCTATATAATACTATATACAGAGTGTAATACATCACTACTGTACTGGTATAGGGACAGGACCGCCTATATAATACTATATACAGAGTGTAATACATCACTACTGTACTGGTATAGGGACAGGACCGCCTATATAATACTATATACAGAGTGTAATACATCACTACTGTACTGGTATAGGGACAGGACCGCCTATATAATACTATATACAGAGTGTAATATATCACTACTGTACTGGTATAGGGACAGGACCGCCTATATAATACTATATACAGAGTGTAATACATCACTACTGTACTGGTATAGGGACAGGACCGCCTATATAATACTATATACAGAGTGTAATACATCACTACTGTACTGGTATAGGGACAGGACCGCCTATATAATACTATATACAGAGTGTAATATATCACTACTGTACTGGTATAGGGACAGGACCGCCTATATAATACTATATACAGAGTGTAATACATCACTACTGTACTGGTATAGGGACAGGACCGCCTATATAATACTATATACAGAGTGTAATACATCACTACTGTACTGGTATAGGGACAGGACCGCCTATATAATACTATATACAGAGTGTAATATATCACTACTGTACTGGTATAGGGACAGGACCGCCTATATAATACTATATACAGAGTGTAATACATCACTACTGTACTGGTATAGGGACAGGACCGCCTATATAATACTATATACAGAGTGTAATATATCACTACTGTACTGGTATAGGGACAGGACCGCCTATGTAATACAATAAGAGAAACCGGCCTATAGGGGGCTAATACTATATACAGAGTGTAATATATCACTACTGTACTGGTATAGGGACAGGACCGCCTATATAATACTATATACAGAGTGTAATATATCACTACTGTACTGGTATAGGGACAGGACCGCCTATATAATACTATATACAGAGTGTAATACATCACTACTGTACTGGTATAGGGACAGGACCGCCTATATAATACTATATACAGAGTGTAATATATCACTACTGTACTGGTATAGGGACAGGACCGCCTATATAATACTATATACAGAGTGTAATATATCACTACTGTACTGGTATAGGGACAGGACCGCCTATATAATACTATATACAGAGTGTAATATATCACTACTGTACTGGTATAGGGACAGGACCGCCTATATAATACTATATACAGAGTGTAATATATCACTACTGTACTGGTATAGGGACAGGACCGCCTATATAATACTATATACAGAGTGTAATATATCACTACTGTACTGGTATAGGGACAGGACCGCCTATATAATACTATATACAGAGTGTAATATATCACTACTGTACTGGTATAGGGACAGGACCGCCTATATAATACTATATACAGAGTGTAATATATCACTACTGTACTGGTATAGGGACAGGACCGCCTATATAATACTATATACAGAGTGTAATATATCACTACTGTACTGGTATAGGGACAGGACCGCCTATATAATACTATATACAGAGTGTAATATATCACTACTGTACTGGTATAGGGACAGGACCGCCTATATAATACTATATACAGAGTGTAATATATCACTACTGTACTGGTATAGGGACAGGACCGCCTATATAATACTATATACAGAGTGTAATATATCACTACTGTACTGGTATAGGGACAGGACCGCCTATATAATACTATATACAGAGTGTAATATATCACTACTGTACTGGTATAGGGACAGGACCGCCTATATAATACTATATACAGAGTGTAATATATCACTACTGTACTGGTATAGGGACAGGACCGCCTATATAATACTATATACAGAGTGTAATACATCACTACTGTACTGGTATAGGGACAGGACTGCCTATATAATACTATATACAGAGTGTAATACATCACTACTGTACTGGTATAGGGACAGGACTGCCTATATAATACTATATACAGAGTGTAATATATCACTACTGTACTGGTATAGGGACAGGACCGCCTATATAATACTATATACAGAGTGTAATATATCACTACTGTACTGGTATAGGGACAGGACCGCCTATATAATACTATATACAGAGTGTAATATATCACTACTGTACTGGTATAGGGACAGGACCGCCTATATAATACTATATACAGAGTGTAATACATCACTACTGTACTGGTATAGGGACAGGACCGCCTATATAATACTATATACAGAGTGTAATACATCACTACTGTACTGGTATAGGGACAGGACCGCCTATATAATACTATATACAGAGTGTAATACATCACTACTGTACTGGTATAGGGACAGGACCGCCTATATAATACTATATACAGAGTGTAATATATCACTACTGTACTGGTATAGGGACAGGACCGCCTATATAATACTATATACAGAGTGTAATACATCACTACTGTACTGGTATAGGGACAGGACCGCCTATATAATACTATATACAGAGTGTAATATATCACTACTGTACTGGTATAGGGACAGGACCGCCTATATAATACTATATACAGAGTGTAATACATCACTACTGTACTGGTATAGGGACAGGACCGCCTATATAATACTATATACAGAGTGTAATATATCACTACTGTACTGGTATAGGGACAGGACCGCCTATATAATACTATATACAGAGTGTAATATATCACTACTGTACTGGTATAGGGACAGGACCGCCTATATAATACTATATACAGAGTGTAATACATCACTACTGTACTGGTATAGGGACAGGACTGCCTATATAATACTATATACAGAGTGTAATATATCACTACTGTACTGGTATAGGGACAGGACCGCCTATATAATACTATATACAGAGTGTAATATATCACTACTGTACTGGTATAGGGACAGGACTGCCTATATAATACTATATACAGAGTGTAATATATCACTACTGTACTGGTATAGGGACAGGACTGCCTATATAATACTATATACAGAGTGTAATACATCACTACTGTACTGGTATAGGGACAGGACTGCCTATATAATACTATATACAGAGTGTAATACATCACTACTGTACTGGTATAGGGACAGGACCGCCTATATAATACTATATACAGAGTGTAATACATCACTACTGTACTGGTATAGGGACAGGACCGCCTATATAATACTATATACAGAGTGTAATACATCACTACTGTACTGGTATAGGGACAGGACCGCCTATATAATACTATATACAGAGTGTAATATATCACTACTGTACTGGTATAGGGACAGGACCGCCTATATAATACTATATACAGAGTGTAATACATCACTACTGTACTGGTATAGGGACAGGACCGCCTATATAATACTATATACAGAGTGTAATACATCACTACTGTACTGGTATAGGGACAGGACTGCCTATATAATACTATATACAGAGTGTAATATATCACTACTGTACTGGTATAGGGACAGGACCGCCTATATAATACTATATACAGAGTGTAATATATCACTACTGTACTGGTATAGGGACAGGACCGCCTATATAATACTATATACAGAGTGTAATACATCACTACTGTACTGGTATAGGGACAGGACCGCCTATATAATACTATATACAGAGTGTAATATATCACTACTGTACTGGTATAGGGACAGGACCGCCTATATAATACTATATACAGAGTGTAATATATCACTACTGTACTGGTATAGGGACAGGACCGCCTATATAATACTATATACAGAGTGTAATATATCACTACTGTACTGGTATAGGGACAGGACCGCCTATATAATACTATATACAGAGTGTAATATATCACTACTGTACTGGTATAGGGACAGGACTGCCTATATAATACTATATACAGAGTGTAATACATCACTACTGTACTGGTATAGGGACAGGACCGCCTATATAATACTATATACAGAGTGTAATATATCACTACTGTACTGGTATAGGGACAGGACCGCCTATATAATACTATATACAGAGTGTAATACATCACTACTGTACTGGTATAGGGACAGGACCGCCTATATAATACTATATACAGAGTGTAATATATCACTACTGTACTGGTATAGGGACAGGACCGCCTATATAATACTATATACAGAGTGTAATATATCACTACTGTACTGGTATAGGGACAGGACCGCCTATATAATACTATATACAGAGTGTAATACATCACTACTGTACTGGTATAGGGACAGGACCGCCTATATAATACTATATACAGAGTGTAATATATCACTACTGTACTGGTATAGGGACAGGACCGCCTATATAATACTATATACAGAGTGTAATATATCACTACTGTACTGGTATAGGGACAGGACCGCCTATATAATACTATATACAGAGTGTAATATATCACTACTGTACTGGTATAGGGACAGGACCGCCTATATAATACTATATACAGAGTGTAATATATCACTACTGTACTGGTATAGGGACAGGACCGCCTATATAATACTATATACAGAGTGTAATATATCACTACTGTACTGGTATAGGGACAGGACCGCCTATATAATACTATATACAGAGTGTAATATATCACTACTGTACTGGTATAGGGACAGGACCGCCTATATAATACTATATACAGAGTGTAATATATCACTACTGTACTGGTATAGGGACAGGACCGCCTATATAATACTATATACAGAGTGTAATACATCACTACTGTACTGGTATAGGGACAGGACTGCCTATATAATACTATATACAGAGTGTAATATATCACTACTGTACTGGTATAGGGACAGGACTGCCTATATAATACTATATACAGAGTGTAATATATCACTACTGTACTGGTATAGGGACAGGACCGCCTATATAATACTATATACAGAGTGTAATATATCACTACTGTACTGGTATAGGGACAGGACCGCCTATATAATACTATATACAGAGTGTAATATATCACTACTGTACTGGTATAGGGACAGGACTGCCTATATAATACTATATACAGAGTGTAATACATCACTACTGTACTGGTATAGGGACAGGACCGCCTATATAATACTATATACAGAGTGTAATATATCACTACTGTACTGGTATAGGGACAGGACTGCCTATATAATACTATATACAGAGTGTAATATATCACTACTGTACTGGTATAGGGACAGGACCGCCTATATAATACTATATACAGAGTGTAATATATCACTACTGTACTGGTATAGGGACAGGACCGCCTATATAATACTATATACAGAGTGTAATACATCACTACTGTACTGGTATAGGGACAGGACCGCCTATATAATACTATATACAGAGTGTAATATATCACTACTGTACTGGTATAGGGACAGGACCGCCTATATAATACTATATACAGAGTGTAATACATCACTACTGTACTGGTATAGGGACAGGACCGCCTATATAATACTATATACAGAGTGTAATACATCACTACTGTACTGGTATAGGGACAGGACTGCCTATATAATACTATATACAGAGTGTAATATATCACTACTGTACTGGTATAGGGACAGGACCGCCTATATAATACTATATACAGAGTGTAATACATCACTACTGTACTGGTATAGGGACAGGACCGCCTATATAATACTATATACAGAGTGTAATACATCACTACTGTACTGGTATAGGGACAGGACTGCCTATATAATACTATATACAGAGTGTAATACATCACTACTGTACTGGTATAGGGACAGGACCGCCTATATAATACTATATACAGAGTGTAATATATCACTACTGTACTGGTATAGGGACAGGACTGCCTATATAATACTATATACAGAGTGTAATATATCACTACTGTACTGGTATAGGGACAGGACTGCCTATATAATACTATATACAGAGTGTAATACATCACTACTGTACTGGTATAGGGACAGGACCGCCTATATAATACTATATACAGAGTGTAATACATCACTACTGTACTGGTATAGGGACAGGACCGCCTATATAATACTATATACAGAGTGTAATACATCACTACTGTACTGGTATAGGGACAGGACCGCCTATATAATACTATATACAGAGTGTAATACATCACTACTGTACTGGTATAGGGACAGGACCGCCTATATAATACTATATACAGAGTGTAATATATCACTACTGTACTGGTATAGGGACAGGACTGCCTATATAATACTATATACAGAGTGTAATACATCACTACTGTACTGGTATAGGGACAGGACCGCCTATATAATACTATATACAGATTAATATAAATATTATGTATAAGGAAAACCCCTAAAAAAAGGTGTAATACATCACTACTGTACTGGTATAGGGACAGGACTGCCTATATAATACTATATACAGAGTGTAATATATCACTACTGTACTGGTATAGGGACAGGACCGCCTATATAATACTATATACAGAGTGTAATATATCACTACTGTACTGGTATAGGGACAGGACCGCCTATATAATACT
Source organism: Leptodactylus fallax (assembly GCA_947044405.1). NCBI lineage: Eukaryota > Metazoa > Chordata > Amphibia > Anura > Leptodactylidae > Leptodactylus > Leptodactylus fallax. The sequence goes on along the minus strand of CAMRHE010001377.1, from coordinate 96,614 downwards.
ATATACAGAGTGTAATACATCACTACTGTACTGGTATAGGGACAGGACCGCCTGCGGGGCGGTATATAATACTATATACAGAGTGTAATATATCACTACTGTACTGGTATAGGGACAGGACCGCCTATATAATACTATATACAGAGTGTAATATATCACTACTGTACTGGTATAGGGACAGGACCGCCTATATAATACTATATACAGAGTGTAATATATCACTACTGTACTGGTATAGGGACAGGACCGCCTATATAATACTATATACAGAGTGTAATATATCACTACTGTACTGGTATAGGGACAGGACCGCCTATATAATACTATATACAGAGTGTAATATATCACTACTGTACTGGTATAGGGACAGGACCGCCTATATAATACTATATACAGAGTGTAATACATCACTACTGTACTGGTATAGGGACAGGACCGCCTATATAATACTATATACAGAGTGTAATATATCACTACTGTACTGGTATAGGGACAGGACCGCCTATATAATACTATATACAGAGTGTAATATATCACTACTGTACTGGTATAGGGACAGGACCGCCTATATAATACTATATACAGAGTGTAATATATCACTACTGTACTGGTATAGGGACAGGACTGCCTATATAATACTATATACAGAGTGTAATACATCACTACTGTACTGGTATAGGGACAGGACCGCCTATATAATACTATATACAGAGTGTAATACATCACTACTGTACTGGTATAGGGACAGGACCGCCTATATAATACTATATACAGAGTGTAATACATCACTACTGTACTGGTATAGGGACAGGACTGCCTATATAATACTATATACAGAGTGTAATACATCACTACTGTACTGGTATAGGGACAGGACTGCCTATATAATACTATATACAGAGTGTAATATATCACTACTGTACTGGTATAGGGACAGGACCGCCTATATAATACTATATACAGCAATAGTCCGTAATATATCAGTACAGGATATGACTGTCTATATAATACTATAGACAACAATAGTCTGTATAATATAACAGTCTGTTATGTTACCCCTGCGGCCTGTATACTAGGACCAGACCTGTAATATATACTGTATATATATATATATATATATATATATATATATATATATACAGTGGGGAAAAAAGTATTTAGTCAGCCACCAATTGTGCAAGTTCTCCCACTTATAAAGATGAGGCCGGCCTGTAATTGTCATCATAGGTAGACCTCAACTATGAGAGACAAAATGAGAAAACATATCTAGAAAATCACATTGTCTGATTTTTTAAGAATTTATTTGCAAATTATGGTGGAAAATAAGTATTTGGTCAATAACAAACGCTCATCTCAATACTTTGTTCTATATCCTTTGTTGGCAATGACAGAGGTCAAACGTTTTCTGTAAGTCTTCACAAGGTTGGCACACACTGTTGCTGGTATGTTGGCCCATTCCTCCATGCAGATCTCCTCTAGAGCAGGGATGTTTTGGGGCTGTTGCTGGGCAACACGGACTTTCAACTCCCTCCAAAGGTTTTCTATGGGGCTGAGATCTGGAGACTGGCTAGGCCACTCCAGGACCTTGAAATGCTTCTTACGAAGCCACTCCTTTGTTGCCCTGGCGGTGTGCTTGGGATCATTGTCATGCTGAAAGACCCAGTCACGTTTCATCTTCAATGCCCTCGCTGATGGAAGGAGGTTTGCACTCAGAATCTCACGATACATGGCCCCATTCATTCTTTCATGTACACGGATCAGTCGTCCTGGTCCCTTTGCAGAGAAACAGCCCCATACATGATGTTGCCCCCCCAGGCTTCACAGTAGGTATGGTGTTCTTTGGATACAACTCAGCATTCACTCTCCTCCAAACACCACGAGTTGTGTTTCTACCAAACAGTTCTACTTTGGTTTCATCTGACCATATGACGTTCTCCCAATACTCTTCTGGAACATCCAAATGCTCTCTAGCAAACTTCAGACAGGCCCGGATATGTACTGGCTTAAGCAGGGGGACACGTCTGGCACTGCAGGATCTGAGTCCCTGGCGGCGTAGTGTGTTACTGACGGTAGCCTTTGTTACGTTAGTCCCAGCTTTCTGCAGGTCAGTCACTAGGTCCCCCCATGGGGTTCTGGGATTTTTGCTCACCGTTCTTGTGATCATTTTGACCCCACGGGGTGAGATCTTGCGTGGAGCCCCTGATGGAGGGAGATTATCAGTGGTCTTGTATGTCTTCCATTTTCTAATTATTGCTCCCACAGGTGATTTCTTCACACCAAGCTGCTTGCCTATTGCAGATTCAGTCTTCCCAGCCTGGTGCAGGGCTACCATTTTGTTTCTGGTCCTTCCACAGCTCTTTGGTCTTCACCATAGTGGAGTTTGGAGTGTGACTGTTTGAGGTTGTGGACAGGAGTCTTTTATACTGATAACAATGTCACACAGGAGCCATTACTACAGGTACTGAGTGGAGGACAGAGGAGCCTCTTAAAGGAGAAGTTACAGGTCTGTGAGAGCCAGAAATCTTGCTTGTTTGTAGGTGACCAAATACTTATTTTCCACCATAATTTGCAAATAAATTATTTAAAAATCAGACAATGTGAATTTCTGGATTTGTTTTCTCATTTTGTCTCTCATAGTTGAGGTCTACCTATGATGACAATTACAGGCCGGCCTCATCTTTATAAGTGGGAGAACTTGCACAATTGGTGGCTGACTAAATACTTTTTTTTCCCCACTGTATATATACCAGGGATATCACATGAGTAGTGTATATATATATTTAGATTCTGTTCAATGGCATTGAATATTCATTATTCACCCAACCCTCATCCATGTATTGATTATCATGACGTCACTGAGGCTGGCTAGGTTCACACTTGCGCTGCGCTGTCTTTTGTTCGGGCACCCCGGGGGATTCAAATGATGGAGAGCCCGTCCATTAAAACATCAGTTACCTGTAGAACCCATAGATTATAATGGTGTCCGTCAGGTTTCCACTGTTTTTCTACTGAAACAAGCGTAGAGAAAAGTCCTCTGTGAAGAATTTTTTTTCTATTTGATTTTCGGTGCATTCTGTGGTGGAGACACAGGTGTGAACCTAGCCTGAGGAGGGATGGAGGCTATTTGTGTCATGCCCCACCCCTTCTTGGCCTGAAATATGGAGGGACACCATAAGGAGAGACTTGTGTTCAACTCCTGTATACATACATCATATTACTGATCCTGAGTTACATCCTGTATTATACTCCAGAGCTGCGCTCACTATTCTGCTGGTACAGTCACTGTGTACATACATTACATTACTTATCCTGTACTGATCCTGAGTTACACCCTGTATTATACTCCAGAGCTGCGCTCACTATTCTGCTGGTGCAGTCACTGTGTACATACATTACATTACTTATCCTGTACTGATCCTGAGTTACATCCTGTATTATACTCCAGAGCTGCGCTCACTATTCTGCTGGTGCAGTCACTGTGTACATACATTACATTACTTATCCTGTACTGATCCTGAGTTACATCCTGTATTATACTCCAGAGCTGCGCTCACTATTCTGCTGGTACAGTCACTGTGTACATACATTACATTACTTATCCTGTACTGATCCTGAGTTACATCCTGTATTATACTCCAGAGCTGCACTCACTATTCTGCTGGTACAGTCACTGTGTACATACATTACATTACTTATCCTGTACTGATCCTGAGTTACATCCTGTATTATACTCCAGAGCTGCGCTCACTATTCTGCTGGTGCAGTCACTGTGTACATACATTACATTACTTATCCTGTACTGATCCTGAGTTACATCCTGTATTATACTCCAGCACGAACCAGAGCTGCGCTCACTATTCTGCTGGTGCAGTCACTGTGTACATACATTACATTACTTATCCTGTACTGATCCTGAGTTATATCCTGTATTATACTCCAGAGCTGCACTCACTATTCTGCTGGTACAGTCACTGTGTACATACATTACATTACTTATCCTGTACTGATCCTGAGTTACATCCTGTATTATACTCCAGAGCTGCGCTCACTATTCTGCTGGTGCAGTCACTGTGTACATACATTACATTACTTATCCTGTACTGATCCTGAGTTACATCCTGTATTATACTCCAGAGCTGCACTCACTATTCTGCTGGTACAGTCACTGTGTACATACATTACATTACTTATCCTGTACTGATCCTGAGTTACATCCTGTATTATACTCCAGAGCTGCACTCACTATTCTGCTGGTGCAGTCACTGTGTACATACATTACATTACTTATCCTGTACTGATCCTGAGTTACATCCTGTATTATACTCCAGAGCTGCGCTCACTATTCTGCTGGTGCAGTCACTGTGTACATACATTACATTACTTATCCTGTACTGATCCTGGTTACATCCTGTATTATACTCCAGAGCTGCGCTCACTATTCTGCTGGTACAGTCAGTGTGTACATACATTACATTACTTATCCTGTACTGATCCTGAGTTACATCCTGCATTATACTCCAGAGCTGCACTCGCTATTCTGCTGGTGCAGTCACTGTGTACATACATTACATTACTTATCCTGTACTGATCCTGAGTTACATCCTGTATTATACTCCAGAGCTGCGCTCACTATTCTGCTGGTGCAGTTACAGTGTACATACATTACATTACTTATCCTGTACTGATCCTGAGTTACATCCTGTATTATACTCCAGAGCTGCACTCACTATTCTGCTGGTGCAGTCACTGTGTACATACATTACATTACTTATCCTGTACTGATCCTGAGTTACATCCTGTATTATACTGCAGAGCTGCGCTCACTATTCTGCTGGTGCAGTCACTGTGTACATACATTACATTACTTATCCTGTACTGATCCTGAGTTACATCCTGTATTATACTCCAGAGCTGCGCTCACTATTCTGCTGGTGCAGTCACTATGTACATACATTACATTACTTATCCTGTACTGATCCTGAGTTACATCCTGTATTATACTCCAGAGCTGCGCTCACTATTCTGCTGGTGCAGTCACTGTGTACATACATTACATTACTTATCCTGTACTGATCCTGAGTTACATCCTGTATTATACTCCAGAGCTGCGCTCACTATTCTGCTAGTACAGCCACTGTGTACATACATTACATTATTGATCCTGAATTAAATCCTGTATTATACTCCAGAGCTGCGCTCACTATTCTGCTGGTACAGTCACTGTGTACATACATTACATTACTTATCCTGTACTGATCCTGAGTTACATCCTGTATTATACTCCAGAGCTGCACTCACTATTCTGCTGGTGCAGTCACTGTGTACATACATTACATTACTTATCCTGAACTGATCCTGAGTTACATCCTGTATTATACTGCAGAGCTGCGCTCACTATTCTGCTGGTGCGGTCACTGTGTACATACATTACATTACTTATCCTGTACTGATCCTGAGTTACATCCTGTATTATACTCCAGAGCTGCGCTCACTATTCTGCTGGTGCAGTCACCGTGTACATACATTACATTACTTATCCTGTACTGATCCTGAGTTACATCCTGTATTATACTCCAGAGCTGCACTCACTATTCTGCCGGTACAGTCACTGTGTACATACATTACATTACTTATCCTGTATGATCTGAGTTACTCCTGTATTATACTCCAGAGCTGCGCTCACTATTCTGCTGGTGCAGTCACTGTGTACATACATTACATTACTTATCCTGTACTGATCCTGAGTTACATCCTGTATTATACTCCAGAGCTGCGCTCACTATTCTGCTGGTGCAGTCACTGTGTACATACATTACATTACTTATCCTGTACTGATCCTGAGTTACATCCTGTATTATACTCCAGAGCTGCGCTCACTATTCTGCTGGTACAGTCACTGTGTACATACATTACATTACTTATCCTGTACTGATCCTGAGTTACATCCTGTATTATACTCCAGAGCTGCACTCACTATTCTGCTGGTGCAGTCACAGTGCACATACATTAAATTACTTAAAGCAGGAGTAACATTGTGTCCCTCAGTCCTCAGTATTGACTTGCATGTTGTCTCTTTTTGACTTTCCTTCTAGGCCATCGGAGCGGGAACCATTATCCTCCTCCCAAGATATTGTCAGGGAAATAACCAGTATGGATACTTCAGCTTCACCGGAAGGGAGCACAAAGTCAACGGAGAAGAAATCCCATCATGGCCACATCAGATCTTCCATTGTGCCATCCTCCCATCATAGGTCTTCTCAGTCCTTGGACAGACATGGACATTCCTCTTCTACCAGTGGGGCATTAGATCTGCAGTCCCTGGTGGGGCGGTCCGGATCATCCTCATCCTCCATTTCCGGGATCACGGTTCCGATACGTCTGGATGCCTTGTCCTATTTGCTTAATAACGCTGTTTTGGGAGCCTGCAAAACACCTACTCAGATGCCATGCTACCCACCTATGTACCCAGCATGTCTACACACGCAAGCGGGATATCCTTTTGGTGCATGTATGAGTTCACCGTCTTGTAATATGCCCTATATGAATCAGTTTCCTGCATGCCAGCCGGGTGCAATGCCTTATGGTACCCAACAAGGTGTACAAGCCTGCCAAAATCCAGTGCCAAATTTTAAACAATGTATGGGTGGTTTCGCATCCAACCAAAACCAGCCTTTGTTTTCCAGTATTCCACCCCAAAGCGGAACGTCTTTCAATACCAGTGCAATGAACATGACTCCTTCTGTGCAGGACAACAAAGGAAGCTTTCCATCGGCCAGTAGCACGTGGCCCCAGAAATCTAATGATGTGTTTGGAAATAGTAAAGGTAACCCATTCTCTTCTAACTATGAAAAACCAAGCTCACCACCACAGCGGGGATTTGTAAGGTTTGGAGATAAGCAGAGTGAGGACAGCTGGTCTGGTAGATCACAAAATGGTTTTGGTAGAGGATCTGGAAGGGGTCGAGGGGACTTTGGAGGTCGGTCCTGGCAAGGGAACTCCAGTGGTCAAGAAAGACGATTTGGAGACAAATCATGGAACATGAATTCTGGGGGTCGAAAAAGGTTCCAAGATAGCCCTGACAGTTTCCAAGATAGAGGCAACTCTTCTAAACGTGGTCGCTGGCAAGATGGCAGAGGGAGAGATGGAGACAACCGAGAAAGATGGCAGCAAAAAAACAGACAAAGCTTCTCTCCACCACCTTGGTATAAAGCAGAAACTTCACAAGACAGGTTCAAGACAAACAAAGAAGAAAAAGTAATTGCCAAGACTGAGGAATCCAAGGTTCAAGACGAAGATTGGGAGATGGACTATGCAGAAGAACCTGCATCCTCCAAGACTTCAGACCAGAGTCCATGCCCTTCATTGCCTCCTTCAGCAAAAAACTGTGACTCTCCAGAGACCCTTAAACCACCCGACACCAATAATAAGGATGAGGACCTGAGCGTCAAGGGATTTGCCTCAAGCCCTGCTCAAGAAAAAGACGAAGGAGAATGGGAATCCTGTTCTGACAAAGCAATTGAAATCAAATCTCAAGACAAAGATCCTGCTCCGAGCCCAGTGGACAATTCTAAAGAGAATACTGTGGAAGTTGTCGAGGAGGTGGAAGTAGAAGAACTCTACTCCTTTGTTATATCTGCAGATGGAGATGACAAGGCGATTTTGGTGACAGTAGACCCAGAAGACCAGTAAGCTTGCCACTGTTTCAACCCAGTTTAGTTGTTTGGAAATTTCCGCAATTTTTGATGCTTCGTTACGGTTGGTTATATTTTATCGTAATACGATTCTGAGATAGACATTTTAATGAAAAATGTCAACGTCCTCCAGGAAACTTCTGCAAACTTATTTCCTTCACGTCTCGAAGAGAATTTTTTTTGACTGTGGCTGTATACCAAGATTCGCCATCTGTTACAGGCTTATATAGTGGGTCTACAAGCTAAAAGTACGGAAAGAGTGTAGTACATAAGCTACAGCGACATATACTGCCAGGATTTATATACTTGTGTAAGGACATGTCTGAAGAAGGTCTAGATTTCCCACCTTGAAGATAATACCATGGTGGTAATTCCTTGGTGGATTGTCAGAGCTGTCCCGAAGAAGGTCTACGTGTAATTTTTGTGGTCACATGTGTATACCTTATGAACCTTAAAGTGCCCTGCCAACTTCAGATCAGGCCTGGAGACTAGCGTCTACAACCGAGTTGCCAAGGCATCCGTAGGAAGCTCAGTGAGGTCCTAATGGGTTCATGCCTTTCCAACCCAACTACCAAAATTGAAGATTTGGCAGGAGAGTGATAATGCCCATACAGGTTATAGAAAAGTCGTCTGAACCTGCTGACTGTCTAATGTGTATAGAGGTCTCCCAACTCCCCCACCTCCACAATATCAAGAAGGACTGGACATGTTCAATTGACGGCCAAGTTCGAAGACCAAAGTCTTTGTGTTTGTTAGGCCTCCTCTTATTGGAGGAGAGGACACGTTTATACATTCCATGTTAAATATTCTTACTTCAGCTCCTTCTTTTTCCAAAGTTTGAGGGCCGTACCAGTAAATGCTCTCTAAGAACAGGAACTAGTCCTAAAATTGATCAGGTCAGGCCTCTTGGATGTAGGTTAGGATCCTTCTAAGATGTTGGAGCTTGTGTGATGCGCCTATCTGGTTTGATGGCCATATCGGCACTCTATTAAAACGGACAATACGTCTTCGTCTTTTGAATATGTAGAAAATCAGGTTATATCTTTCGTTGTATGGCATCTTGTATAGATAGTTATGTCAAGCCTGGTAGGTTTCTTCCGTGGTTTCATCGATGTGTAGACCCCTTTAAGTGGACAACCCTGTCCTGAAGAAGGTCCATGTTTTTTTGGTTGTACGGTCAAGTTTTAAGACAGTAGACTGTTTTCAGCCTTTCGATTCTCTTTATTTTTGTATGTTTTTGATCCCAGTTGGGACTTTTCCTCTACTTTGTAGACCCTTTTGTGATGCTGGATGATAGTAAGAAAGGTATTAAAGGCCGTAACCAGACAACTTAAAGGGAGTGTGTCACCAGATCCCAGCATATCAACCCAACCCAGCAGATGGATAGGTTAGGGACACCAAACGGTGTCTTCCCCTTGTGTCTCTGTTACCAAGATATTGGAGTTTTTGACCTCTTTGGGTCAATGAGAACATTGACAGAAACAGCGATATCTAAGCAACGGAGGCAGCGATTGACAAGGGCTAAATACTATTTGACTCGGGTGACCGTAACCTATCTATCTGCGGGGCTGGGTTGATATATTGTTTTTTTTGCCTAAATGTGTTTTGTTTTGTTTTATAAGTTCATGACTTCATATCTACTATGTATGGGCTCCATTCAGATCATGTTTATTACATCCGTTTAGCAGGTCTGTTTAACGAATGCAAAAACCTTACACAAATGGATGACCATACGTTTACATAGAGATCAATGATAAACAAAAAAACAACAGATTTGTCTCTGGCCTTTTTTTGGCAGGGAACAAAAACGTAGTATACCTTACTTCTGTGTCCAGTCTACATTGATCTCTATGTAAACAGATGGTCACCAGTTTTTTTGCCTCCGTTCCACGGATCTGCTAAACGGATGTAAAAACGTGATGTGAATGGAGCCTTAGCGAGTTATCACCCATACATGGGAATGGTTATAACTTTCTGATTGATGGATCCCCCACCGATCCTATTTTTCCCATATGAAAGGAGCAGCAGGTTGAAGAGGATGCTCCATTCATCTCTGTTGGGTCCACCGGAGTTAAAGGGGTTGTGTCGAAATGGACACTTATTCTCTATCTACAGGGGGATGCGTCCAATTGTTGGGGGCCTGCTTGCCAGGTCCCCCAGTGATCAGGAGTATAGGGGTCCAAAATTCCCCATAAAGCCTCCTTGTGAATGGTGTGCAGGTGTGTAATCGGCACTCCATTCACTGGTATAGGGCTGCCGGAGAGTAAAGTCTCTGCAGCCGCATCAAAGGGAATGGAGTGCCGGTAACGCTGGGCTTTAGGGGGACTTTCGGTCCTTCATCCTTATGATCGCTGGGGACCTGGCAATAGGGCCCCCAGTGATTGGACGCTTATTCCCTGTCCTGTGGATAGGGGATAAGTGTCCATAACGGCACAACCCCTTTAACCAAGTTCTGTACTTGGTTATCTCAGGATCGATGGAGGTCCACAAGTTATCACCTACGCTGTGGATAGATGACTACTTGCTAACTTGGTCCAATCCCCTTAAGAAAAAAATTCCATGACGTGACCCAGTATCTGAGACATGACAGAATATTACATTGAGGAATTGACTACCTATGACCAGGCTGAACACTTTGGCTCTTCGTAACATGCACCTAAACTCCTTTTGTGTAAAATTTTTGTAAATTGCACTTGGAAATTACAGATCTTCACCAACAGTATCTTCCAATATGTGAAAAGATTGTTGTGGAAGACTTCTAGAAGTCCATTTGCCACACCCATGACCTGAGTGGTCATGTTCATCGATGTCTTCTCTTGACCGAATATTTCAAGAATGGTTCCTCTGTATGGTAATGTCTTTCATTATGGTTCCATCAATCCATCAGAGCCCGTAGAGAAGACATAAGCCAACCAATTACGTAAAAGATTTACCTTCGATTAGATGGTATGAAAGTTTTTGTTGTTCCAAAGTTTTTGTATAAAAATAAATCTGTATTGGTTATCACATCTTGTGTCTTATGTTACTCATCTACAGCGAAAGCTCACCAAAAGATCACCTCTTTGAGGAGACACCCTCCTTTCTCAGACCGCATTTTGTGCGATGGATTTTCAGATTTACATACAAACCATCTTCTTTGAGGAGACCACCGCCCTTGAAGACCACTTTTTATGGTTGTTTCAAAGAGGTTTCGCTGTACACTAGTTGAATGTCCACCTAACCTGCCGAGGCCCCACTGACCATCTAATGTGAATAGAGGTGCTCCATGGCAGATTTCTGAGCAGACCGTTGGATTTCACCATGCCCAAGTCTTTGTTCTCAAGAGAAGTCAGATTATTCCCTTCTCCCTGTTGAGATCATATGGACGCTTGGTCAGAGTATCCATGTGTATGGGATGGGTCACCAGTATCAGACTGGTAGAGCTCCAGCTTCCGAAACTCCCACCAAACAGCTACGGTAATAGAAAGGACGCAATGTTCCACCGAGCGTAGCATCCTCTTCATTGTTTGATAGGGAGAGCTGTATACTTTACGTGGTGGAGCGCTGTGACTACTTCAGTCATCTGGTCTAATATTGATTGCCTATCCTAAGGGTAGTCCACCAATTTTCTAACAACAAAGATTTGGCTCTTTTTCTCGATACTTTGGTCAGGAGGCCGCTGATGGTAAAAATAAAAGATCGAGGGGCTTATGCTGACCATACACGTAGGGGATCATTCACATCTTGTTTTAGCCCTGTGCTGGGCTTTTTGTTTTTGTCTGCATACCAAAAATTGGCCTTCGACTGTATATCGCAACAAATCAGTTCACTTTAATGAACCAGAACAAGTCCAAAAATTCTACTTTTGACCTGATTTTCGTCAATGTTTTTTTTTGCCCCAGATAGAGTAGTGTAGTTAACAGTTATTTTGCCTGACTCTTCCATACACATGCACTCTTGGCCAAGCAGGATGCATCTTGAAAGAGGAGAGAGGTGAAAGCTACTACCGGACATGGCTAACAGAGGCTCAGTCCCTGTCAGCCTTTGCGGTAAAGTTGGTAGGACTCACACACTGTAGATGGGTCCCGCCCCCCATGAAATGTATATATAAACACATAAACACATATGAGATAGATAGATATGAGATAGATAGATAGATATGAGATAGATAGATATGAGATAAATGATATGAGAAGATAGAGATGGATAGAAGGTGAGGTAGATAGAAGATGGATAGATAGATACATAGATAGAAGTAGAGATAGATAGATATGAGATAGATAGATAGATATGAGATAGATAGATAGATAGATAGATATGAGATAAATATTGAGATAGATAGATAGATAGATAGGATATGAGATAGATAGATAGATATGAGATAGATAGATATGAGATAGATAGAAAGATAGATAGATAGATAGATATGAGATAGATAGATAGATAGATAGATATGAGATAGATAGATAGATATGAGATAGATAGATATGAGATAGATAGATAGATATGAGATAGATAGATATGAGATAGATAGATAGATAGATAGATAGATAGATATGAGATAGATAGATAGATATGAGATAGATAGATAGATATGAGATAGATAGATACTGAGATAGATAGATAGATAGATAGAGATAGATAGATATGCTATAGATTACCTAAATATGTAGATGGATTGATAGGAAGAAAGAAAATATATGTAGATAGATTAGATAGATGTTAGCTAAATATGTAGATAGAAAGAAAGAAAAATAGATTATAAAAATAGATATAAGAATAGGATAAATAGATAAACAAACAAATCTACACATCTATCTATGTAGTTGGATTAGTAGGAAAAAGGATAAAGTAGATATTAGATAGACAGATATAAGATAGATCAGATAGTAGGCACAGATACTTAGATAATGATATAGATTAGCTAAGTAAGTAGATGGAAAGGAAGAAAAATATATATACAACATCAATATGATATTATATAGATATGAGACAGATCGATAGATAGATATGAGATAGATATGACAGAGAGAGATGAGATAGATATCAGACAGATATGAGATAGATAGATATGAGATAGATAGATAGATAGATAGATAGATATATATGAGATAGATAGATAGATATGAGATAGATAGATATGACATAGATAGAGAGATATTAGATAGATATGACATAGATATGAGAGACTGATGGAATTTATCTATCTCAGGATATAGTCCTGGTCATGCTATGTGCTATGATAAGCTCTGACTATTGCCCTCCAGCCATGTGTGACACATGAAGTTCAATCCCAGGGTCCAGCTCACCGGTCATGTGCCGACCCCGAGACAAAAAAAGCCTCTGTCAGCCATAAAGGGGTTAACCCTGGCTGTCATTGTCCTGTGAGGCCTGGTTCTCTGGAAAAAACTGTCGCCCTCATCATATCCATTCATGGTGTCAGAGTGCCAGCTAAGCACATGCCATTATGAGGAACCCAACCAGCCCGGGGTGTGGAGGGAGCAGGGGGGCATCTATTGACCCCTTTCTATCGGCCGGAGAGGGAGGTATCCTGAGTTAAAAGATTTTACCTGCGTCAACATAAACCATGCACCGCTGTTGGGAGCATCATGGGTTTTTTGGACGGCAGCCTAGTCTGATTCCTTTCAGCGTTGCTCGGCATTGGTGTGAGAACCTCTATCTGCTCACCTCTTCTAAGGACACCTCATACAGGTAAGGGGCTCGCCCTTCTCCCCTGTAGACCTCAAAGACCCCGCTGGTCACATGACTATCGGATTTAGTTTTGCATTGAAAAAAGTCTTAGAAATTTCTCTAAGACAAAAAGAGTAGACAAAATAATGTAGGAATACGATGCAAAAATTTTACCAAAATTTACATTAGAAGACGTTCCATGGGATTCCTTGTGATATGTCCATTTTAACGCACCATAGAAAAGTAGATCATGTCCTGTATTTTCCGTCTTCAGGGATCCCTCGTTACACTCAAATGTTTGTGAAAACAGGCGCCCTTCGGGAGCAAAAATGTATATTTTTCATGGCCGTTTTGTCGCACGTTCGCGTGAATCTAGGGTTAATGGGTTCTATATGTGACTTTCTAGTGATTTGTTTTTGGAATTTTTTTTTTCTTGTCGTTAGAAAAATAAAGCACTGACAGGCTTGTAATATCTCCTTCTATATAGTGAAAGTTCTCTTCTTCCGGAAGCTGAGGGGTAAGTTCACACGTTGCAGATGTGCAGTGGATTTTCTATTACAGAACTGTAGGCAGCGTATTAAAGTAGCACCAAAGTGAATAAGATTTTACTAAAGCTAAAATTTCTGCAGTGGTAGCTAACCTGGGGAGCGGATTTTCTTTGCAGATTTTACCCTTCACAATGCGAAGAGAGATCTGCGGCAAAATTTGGTGCATTTTTTCAGCCGCTAATTTCTAGAAGAAATACGGCAATCCTGTGGGAACATAACCTAAGAATTACATTGCTTTGAAGAAATTGTCTAAGAACAGGAAAAATACCGAAAAAAATGTTTCTATCTATCTCCTATCTATCTATTTATTTATGTGTCCCCTGCCAGCATCTTCAAGTCATGGAATAAGTTGTTGGAACCCAGATTGTACACCAAATATCGGCCCAAGCAAGGAACCTTTTCAAATGCACTTAAAAAAAGGTTCATGCAAGGCCTGATATCTATCTGTCTGTCTTATCTTTTTCTCGTAATCTATCTATCTATCTATCTATCTATCTATCTATCTATCCATCCCTATCTATCTATCTATCTACTCATCATCTATCTATTTATCTATCTATCTCATATCTATCTATCTCATATCTATCTATCTATCTATCTCATATCTATCTATCTATCTATCTATCTATCTATCCATATCTATCTATCTATCTATCTATCTATCCATATCTATCTATCTCATATCTATCTATCTATCTATCTATCCCATATCTATCTATCTATCTATCTATCTATTCCATGTCTAAATGAAAGAACAGACGGCAGAATTAAATTAAAAAAGTCCATTGGAATTTATTGCATATGCCACCTGTTCCTTCATTTGTTACTGTGGACTCTTGGATCAGGAATCTGGGGCTAAGCGCCCACCATTTTATGGTGCTGCTGTGGACTTTCTATTTTTCATGTCTATCTATCTATCTATCTATCTATCTATCTATCTATCTATCTATCTGATCATCTGTATATCTATCCATATCTATCTATCTAACTATCTTTCTGTCTATCTATCCCATATCTATCTATCTATCTATCTACTATCTATTTATCTATCATATCTATCTATCCCATATCTATCTATCTATCTATCTCCATCTATCTATCTATCTATCTATCTATCTATCAAACTATCTCTCTATCTCATATCTATCTATCTCCTATCTATCTATCTCATATCTATCTATCTCCTATCTATCTATCTCATATCATCTATCTATCTCCTATCTATCTATCTATCTATCTATCTATCAATCACATATCTATCTATCTATCTCATATCTATCTATCTCATATCTATCTGTCTATTTATCTATCTATCTATCTCCCATATCTATCTATCTATCTTTCTGTCTATCTCATATCTATCTATCTATCTATCTACTATCTATCTATCTATCTATCTTCTGTCTATCCCTATCATCTATCTATCTATCTATCTATCTATCTATCTATCTAATCATATCTATCTATCTATCTATCTATCTATCTATCTCATATCTATCTCCTGGGAGTTCTGTCCCAGACTCACTGCCGCATACTTGGTGATAATACATGGGTGTGTGTATGGGGCCTTAGAATATAATGGGGTCACTGTAGTAGTTGTGACATACACGGTGGTGTGCATGCTGCCCGGTTCACATCTGCGCATGGGTTTCCGTTCGGGAAATCCGCTTGGGGACCCCCAAACGGAAACCCGTTCCGCATAAAAAAGCGGTTACCTTAGGAAACCCGCGGACCCCATAGACTATAATGGGGTCCATGTGGTTTACGCTCGGTTTCCGCACGAAAAATACGGAGAGAAAGGTGCTGCTTGCAGGACTTTTCTCTCCACATTTTTCATGCGGAGAGGAGAACGGAATGGCCCGAACGCAAATGTGAACTGGGTGGACAGTAGGAGTCACACACACGTCCTGTGCATACAACTAGAGCTTCAATAAATCCCACTCCATCTGTGGACATAACATTGTCAGATTCCTGTAATCCACCAACCATGGGACCTCATGGGTGCCGGATTATCAATGTTCTGGATTATTCCGGATTATATCTCTATAACTCAGCTCTCCTCTTCTCCAGATACCATCTTCTGCTGTCAAGATGTACAGTTTCATGGGCGGAGGCCTCTTTTGCGCCTGCGTGGGGAACATCCTCTTAGTGGTCTCCACCGCCACAGACTACTGGATGCAGTACAGACTGTCCGGGGCGTTCGCACACCAAGGCCTGTGGAGATATTGTGTGACCGGAAAATGCTATATGCAGACGGAAAGTATCGGTAAGTAGACGGGAATTATAGCTCCTACTAAGGCTAGGTTCACACTTACTCTGAGCTCTCCGTGGTTCAGGTCTACCCGGGGGTCCCGAACAGAGGAGACCCTGTCTGCTAACACAACGGTCACCCACATACACCCGTGGGACCCCATATACTTTTCTCTCCTTCGATATTTGGCGGAATCTATGGCAGAGTTTCCTATGGAGAGATGCGAACCTAGCCTAAGAATGAGGAATCCAGATTGCTACTCTTTCTACCAAGCTTTATACTGCAGCTCGGCTTGCTCAGATTATCTTCTGTGTATGAGCACAAGCCCAGCAACAGCGACCCCCGACAGCTGAAATATTTTTTTCTTCCAGCATACTGGAACGCCACACGCGCCTTTATGATCCTGTCCACATTGTCCTGCTTTGCTGGAATCATCGCCGGGATCTTGTCCTTTGCACATTTCTCTAATTTCCAGAGATTTAACAGATCATTTGCTGCAGGCATCATGTTCTTTATCTCCAGTGAGTATCAATGTATAATATATACCATTCCCATATACCCTGCACTATCAACTCTAATCCTAGGGGGCAGTCTTATAGTAGTTATATTCTTGTACATAGGAGGTAGTATTATAGTAGTTATATTCTTGTACATAGGGGCAGTATTATAGTAGTTATATTCTTGTACATAGGAGCAGTATTATAGTAGTTATATTCTTGTACATAGGAGTAGTATTATAGTAGTTATATTCTTGTACATAGGAGCAGTATTATAGTAGTTATATTCTTGTACATAGGAGCAGTATTATAGTAGTTATATTCTTGTACATAGGGGCAGTATTATAGTAGTTATATTCTTGTACATAGGAGTAGTATTATAGTAGTTATATTCTTGTACATAGGGGCAGTATTATAGTAGTTATATTCTTGTACATAGGAGCAGTATTATAGTAGTTATATTCTTGTACATAGGGGGCAGTATTATAGTAGTTATATTCTTGTACATAGGGGCAGTATTATAGTAGTTATATTCTTGTACATAGGAGGCAGTATTATAGTAGTTATATTCTTGTACATAGGAGCAGTATTATAGTAGTTATATTCTTGTACATAGGAGCAGTATTATAGTAGTTATATTCTTGTACATAGGAGGAGTATTATAGTAGTTATATTCTTGTACATAGGAGGAGTATTATAGTAGTTATATTCTTGTACATAGGAGCAGTATTATAGTAGTTATATTCTTGTACATAGGAGGTAGTATTATAGTAGTTATATTCTTGTACATAGGAGCAGTATTATAGTAGTTATATTCTTGTACATAGGAGCAGTATTATAGTAGTTATATTCTTGTACATAGGAGCAGTATTATAGTAGTTATATTCTTGTACATAGGAGCAGTATTATAGTAGTTATATTCTTGTACATAGGGGCAGTATTATAGTAGTTATATTCTTGTACATAGGGGGTAGTATTATAGTAGTTATATTCTTGTACATAGGAGCAGTATTATAGTAGTTATATTCTTGTACATAGGAGCAGTATTATAGTAGTTATATTCTTGTACATAGGAGCAGTATTATAGTAGTTATATTCTTGTACATAGGAGCAGTATTATAGTAGTTATATTCTTGTACATAGGAGCAGTATTATAGTAGTTATATTCTTGTACATAGCAGGTAGTATTATAGTAGTTATATTCTTGTACATAGGAGCAGTATTATAGTAGTTATATTCTTGTACATAGGAGTAGTATTATAGTAGTTATATTCTTGTACATAGGGGGCAGTATTATAGTAGTTATATTCTTGTACATAGGAGCCGTATTATAGTAGTTATATTCTTGTACATAGGAGCAGTATTATAGTAGTTATATTCTTGTACATAGGAGCAGTATTATAGTAGTTATATTCTTGTACATAGGAGCAGTATTATAGTAGTTATATTCTTGTACATAGCAGGTAGTATTATAGTAGTTATATTCTTGTATATAGGAGCAGTATTATAGTAGTTATATTCTTGTACATAGGAGTAGTATTATAGTAGTTATATTCTTGTACATAGGAGTAGTATTATAGTAGTTATATTCTTGTACATAGGGGGCAGTATTATAGTAGTTATATTCTTGTACATAGGAGCAGTATTATAGTAGTTATATTCTTGTACATAGGGGGCAGTATTATAGTAGTTATATTCTTGTACATAGGAGTAGTATTATAGTAGTTATATTCTTGTACATAGGAGGTAGTATTATAGTAGTTATATTCTTGTACATAGGAGCGGTATTTTAGTAGTTATATTCTTGTACATAGGGGCAGTATTATAGTAGTTATATTCTTGTACATAGGGGCAGTATTATAGTAGTTATATTCTTGTATATAGGAGATAGTATTATAGTAGTTATATTCTTGTACATAGGAGCAGTATTATAGTAGTTATATTCTTGTACATAGGAGTAGTATTATAGTAGTTATATTCTTGTACATAGGGGGCAGTATTATAGTAGTTATATACTTGTACATAGGACTAGTATTATAGTAGTTATATGCTTGTACATAGGAACAGTATTATAGTAGTTATATTCTTGTACATAGGAGTTTTTTATTTTTTTTTTTTTTTGGGGTGGTTTTTTTTTTTTTTTTTTTTTTTAATTGGGGGCAGTTTTATAGTTGTTTTTTTCTTGTACATGGGGCAGTATTATAGTAGTTATACTCTTGTACATAGGGGGGGCAGTATTATAGTAGTTATATTCTTGTACATAGGGGGTAGTATTATAGTAGTTATATTCTTGTACATAGGAGCAGTATTATAGTAGTTTTTTCTTGTCTGGGGTTAGTTATTCTTGTATGTGTTTTTTGTCATAGGAGCAGTATTATAGTAGTTATATTCTTGTACATAGGAGGCAGTATTATAGTAGTTATATTCTTGTACATAGGAGCAGTATTATAGTAGTTATATTCTTGTACATAGGAGCAGTATTATAGTAGTTATATTCTTGTACATAGGAGCAGTATTATAGTAGTTATATTCTTGTACATAGGAGTAGTATTATAGTAGTTATATTCTTGTACATAGGAGCAGTATTATAGTAGTTATATTCTTGTACATAGGAGCAGTATTATAGTAGTTATATTCTTGTACATAGGAGCAGTATTATAGTAGTTATATTCTTGTACATAGGAGCAGTATTATAGTAGTTATATTCTTGTACATAGGAGTAGTATTATAGTAGTTATATTCTTGTACATAGGAGCAGTATTATAGTAGTTATATTCTTGTACATAGGAGCAGTATTATAGTAGTTATATTCTTGTACATAGGAGCAGTATTATAGTAGTTATATTCTTGTACATAGGGGTAGTATTATAGTAGATATATTCTTGTACATAGGGGTAGTATTATAGTAGATATATTCTTTTACATAATATAGAACTGATTCTTCCATCTTTATGTCCCCAGCTCTCTTTGTGCTGCTGGCCATGGCGATTTACACTGGAGTAACGGTTAATTTCTTGGGCAAACGATTTGGTGACTGGCGTTTCTCCTGGTCTTACATCTTGGGCTGGGTGGCTTTGCTTATGACTTTTTTTGCAGGTAAGATGTAAGAACAGGCCACAGTATTTGTCATGTGTAGAGTCTGTCATGAGTCCTAACAATCCTTTTTCCCTCCTGTATTTCGTATTTGCAGGGATATTTTATATGTGCGCCTATCGAATGCACGAATGTCGGAGAGTAACTGGACCTCGCTAAAATGGCGGGATCGGTAATAAAGACAATTCTATGGAATGATGTTCAGTAACTGTTTCTCCGAATCTTCTGGGACTGTGACAAGATGGTGACAAGACGCTGTGAACACTGGGCCCCATACTACTATATACATATATACACAGGACCCCATCTCCTGGGGTTCATATACTTATTTCAAACTACAGTGATGAAATAACTTTGTCCGTATTCTTTCTTTTCTATCGATTTCATAGTTCTGTCTGTTTCTGGGAAAGCTGGATGACACACCGTATAGTGTTTGCAGCTCCCATAGAGGTTATCACACAGCTTTACTAGCCTCCTGAATGACTTACCAGTCTCGTTTTGCATGACACACCAAAATTTCTAAGCTGTTTGGTTTCTCAGGACTCTAGGAAAGCTGAGTGACAACCCTTCTGGATGCTGTTACTTTGTTAAATATTTTATTCTGCCATTTTTAGCTATATCTGTTTCTGGGAAAGCTTGGTGATAAGCAGCATGGCCTGTACCTCTCCCTTAAGGGTTATCACCCAGCTTTACTAGCTACCTGACTGGGAAACAGATGACCGATTCCCAGTTTACCAGACTCCTTTGTTCTTCAGAATGATAGGAAAGCTGGGTGTCCATCTAGTGTTTGTTTTTTCTGTTTCTGGTAAAGCTGGGTAATAGCCTATTTCACTGCTGTAGTTATCTTAGGGGTTTCTACCCAGCTTTTCTAGACTCCTAAATGGCAATCCTGACTTCAGTGTTCTAGGAAAGCTGGGTGACAACCCCATGTTGAAACAGTTTGTTATAAATCAATATGGCCATCATTATAGCTCTTATCACCCAGCTTTCCTATAACTCTGAACGGTAAATCTGCTTTCCTATGAAGCAAGATGGAGAAAGGGGTGTATTTATGAATAATTTGGTTTATTTACCACTCAGGAACCTGGGAAAGCCAGGTGACCATATCAGTGGGAACCATAAAGGTAGCCATATTGCTTGCCACCCAGCTTTGCTAGAACTCTGAATGGCAAATCCTATAAAACAATTTGGAGAATGGCTGTATTTATGCACAATTAGGTTTGTTTACCATTCAGGAATCTGGAAAAGCTGGATGACAACCCCAGTGGGAACCATAAAGGCGGCCATATTGCTTTCCACCCAGCTTTCCCAGAAATATATAGCCAGATGAAGACGCCCCCTGGATGGCCATTTTTTGGGTAAATTATCAGTAAAGGGGTTGTTCCTAGATTTTAGCTTATGATTTATCTTAAAGGACGCCCTTTGTGTCTGATTGGCGGCGGTCTGACCTCTGGGATGTCCTCCTGGGCTTGACCGGAGCGGTGGTCGTGCATGCTACCCCTTCATTCATCTCTAAGGGACGGTTACGCGAAGTGCAACAATTACATAGAGATGACTAGAGCAGCAGCGTGCATGTGTGACCGCCACTCCATTTATATAAGGCCATGGGGGGCGCCAGCGGTCAGACCCCCACCAATCACATAAATTCCCCTCTGATGAGGATATGCTGGGACAACCCCTTTAAGAACGAATTGTGCTCTTTTTTAGCTGGTGCAGATCATTTACTGGTTTGATTGTATTCGCTGTGTGACATGAGAGATCTTCAGCGTGAAAATAAAACCTCTCCAACCAGGGTGGGCCACTGTTCACACTGAGTGCTGCTTTTCTGCTGCGGGAATTTATTTCTATTTGGTGGAATGATCTAGAAGTCACCAGTCACCTTCAGGAGTGATGATCACTAATCTGCGCTCTTCTACTGTTATAAAACTACAAGTCCCATCGTGCTTTGAAGGCTAGTGGGGCATGCTGGGAGTTGTAGTGCACACTGTATCAGCCATGTAGGGAGGGTGCCATAATATAGTTGCTGTAATAATAAAGTTTATTACTATGCACAAAGTTACGGTAGATGCTAGGATGGAGTCATTAATAGTAGGTTCTGTCTGCTTGGCGTGGATCCACAAGGTGGCGCTGCCATGGATCCGGTGTCCACGCCCCTGGTGTGACACAGCTAACAAGTACATTGCCACCTAATAGATCCACACCACACCAAGGAAACCTATGGCTAACCACCCCATTCTGGTTTGTGGGTGTAGACTAAGACCGTAGACTCTCCTGAGCCTCCTTCCACAGGCTCCATTCATCCCCCCACCCTTTCTCATAAACTCACTTTATCTCCCCACCTCTCCCGCAGACTCTGCACCTGAGGCAGCTTTACTGGAGGGGCTCCAGTGATGTCATTATCCATATATAGATAGGTCTCTGAAGCTTGTGGGGCTGGAGACGTAATGTAGACTCCTGTGATCCTCCCCCTCACAGGCTTCCTTCATCCCCCCACCCTTCCTTATTAGCCCACTTTATCCCCCCACCTCTCCCGTATATTCTGCATCCGAGGCAGCTTTAACGGAGGAGCTCCACTGACGTCATAGTCCATGTATGGTAACTGTCCATTTATGTCATTGGAGCCCCCCCGGGAAAATGGAGATGACTTTCCCTGCTGGGGAGATGGAGGGAGGTGTATCTTGTAATGTGAACAGCCACTAAGCACAACAGACCATGTGACACATGGGGGGATGATTTACTAAGAAAATGTGGAAGAATTTGGGCCTAAAAACTGTCTAACATGCAAACGTTTATCAAGTGCTGCAGACACTTACTACTTGTACAAAAAAAGGGGCTGTGGCTTATAGGAAAAGGTGTGGCTTATAGGAAAAGGGGCTGTGGCTTATAGGAAAAGGGGCTGTGGCTTATAGGAAAAGGTGTGGCTTATAGGAAAAGGGGCTGTGGCTTATAGGAAAAGGTGTGGCTTATAGGAAAAGGGGCTGTGGCTTATAGGAAAAGGTGTGGCTTATAGGAAAAGGGGCTGTGGCTTATAGGAAAAGGTGTGGCTTATAGGAAAAAGGGTGTGGCTTATAGGAAAACAGACATGGCCTAAATTGTGACACCTTGTGCCAAACATGCGCCAAAAGTTTGGTGCATTTTTTTTTTTTCTTGGTATAAAATAAGCCAACTAATAATGTGACTAATAATGAGGGAATATTTGCAAGGTTCACTTGCAGGTTTCGGTACCGGAAGTGTTATTTCTATACTCTGGGGTCTGAAGAGAAAGATAATAATTGGAGGTCCAGGGAAGGTGCAGAAAAATAAAAGCAACTCCCACTCACCTTTCCTCAGCTCTCCAGGGCTCCGCCACGCGTCCGGTTCTTTTTCCCTGGCATCTTCTGTCCTCCTCGCTAACATCAACAGGTCAAAGTCACTGTGGAGACCTGTGAATGGGCCTCAGCGGTCAGAAGAGGGGTGTCAACATCATAACGTTTTGACTCTGTTTGTCATGGTGTTGACACTCCAACGTGACCCTTCACTTAGAAGGTGATAAACACCGGGAAAACAAACCAAACACTGCGGTGGAGCCCCAGAGAGGTGAGGAAATAGGAGTATACCTTATCTGGGCATCTGATTGATATACTCTGGGGTCTTAAGTGACCCCAGATTATAATAATGATTTGTGGGTGGGAAAACCTACAAAAATCTCTGGTTTGGCCAAATGTGACATTTTTGGACGACTGTTACGAGTCAGTCACTCATCCCTAAATGTGACATATTCATCCAGCATCAGACACTGTGATAAATCGACTATAGTATAAGACTGTCTAGTCTAAGATTTATCATTCAATAACAGACACTGTGATAAATCTGATGTAGTATAAGACTGTCTAGTCTATGATTTATCATTCAGTATCAGACACTGATTAATCTGGTATATCATTTAATATCAGGCACTGTGATAAATCTGGTGTAGTATAAAACTGCATAGTTTAAGATTTATCAGTTAATTTCAGGCACTGTGATAAATCTGGTGTAGTAGAAGACTGCCTAGTTTAAGATTTATCATTCAAAAACAGTCACTGTGGTAAATCTTGGGTATCATTCAAAATCAGACACTGTGATTAATCTGGTGTGGCATAAAACTGTCCAGTCTAAGATTTATCATTCAATATTAGACACTGATTAATCTGGTGTAACATACAGTAAGACTGTCTGATCTTAGATTTATCATTCAATATCAAACACTGTGATAAATCTGGTGTAGTATCAGACTGTCTACTCTAACTTTTAGACACAATCACAACACAGCTTTTATTTGTGAAGAACACTATAAGAAATTAAAGTTGTGCTGTGATTGGTTGCTGTGGGCAACAAGACCGTTTTTCTTTCACACTGCTGCACAATGTAAGTAAACTTGATATACTAAGGGGGTGGGGCATAGTCATGCTCCGCCCCCTCATGACCCACACTAGACCTAACACAAACAATGTGGAAGAATTATTATCATGTCTTAAAGAAAAACTGCCCATAGCAACATGAAACATGATAATAAATGCGCCCCATTTTGTTAGGTCTGAGGGGCGGAGCATGACCATGCTCCGCCTCCTCGGCATATCAATTTATTTTAGAGTGTTCCTTTAATATTAGTCAGAATATAGTAAAGACTCATTTTATTGAAATAAATTTACAGGGCGATAACAAGGAGCTGTAGAAGCGTGTTACATACATGTAAGCATGTAAATTACATAGTTAACAGTTCTGCTCCTCCCCTCTGTGGGTGACCTGAACCAATCAGCAGAGCTGTGAGAGGTCACATGATCCTTCCTTGCAGTTGTTCCTCCCTAGAGGAGCCCAGTTTCTAATGAATTTTCCCTTTGGCCCCAGGATGAGCATGTGAGAGGGGAGAGGGGCATAAAGGGGCAACGATAAGCTTAAATACAGTCATAGAAATGGCGTCTTCCACAACATATGGTAGTATATACATCTTCTGCGTTGTAGGTGGAACTTCGCTATAAATGTGTGACAACAAGCCAGCTGTAGCCATTAGGTCTCTAGAAGAGGTGTTCCTCTTTAAGAAACCACAATGCTGTTGGGTGCAGTTTGGGTACCGGGGTACGGTGGTGGGTTAGATGGGTTTTTAATGAGGTCGGTCACATCTGAATCACCATCTGGTTCTAGACGAGAATGGATGAAGCTCACCACACCTGCCAAGAAGAAGAAGAAGAGTCAAAAGAGTCCTGTAGGAGCGTCCAGGCTCACCAAACAGAAGAGCTGCCACCCCTCACCCAGGGACATCGGCCCCCCCATCTACTATACCATTCCCTGCCCTGCGAATAACAAGCACTGTGTCCAAAGGGACAATTCCAGGCCCCATGACAGTGGCAGCAGCAGCGCCCCCTGTGTGCATTACAGGGGCAGGAGGCCGCACACCCCACTAAT
Organism: Leptodactylus fallax; assembly: GCA_947044405.1. NCBI lineage: Eukaryota > Metazoa > Chordata > Amphibia > Anura > Leptodactylidae > Leptodactylus > Leptodactylus fallax. The sequence continues at coordinate 71,443 of CAMRHE010001377.1, read as the reverse complement.
ATCCCAGTAATCCACTGCCATCATCTCAGAAGGGTTGTCAAACAGTATAAAATGTATAAAATAATCCTAATACGTACAAGAGGCGATGATGAGAACGGTGCCCACCCAGCCCAGCGGCAGGCCGTATAACAGGATTCGATTCGAGTGCAGCGTAAAGTAAATCGTGGCAAAAAGCATCGCCGCAAATCCGGCCATTGCTGAAAAAAAATCACAAAGTGTACAGATGGTGGTCATGTGATTACTGTATATACACGCAGCACGCATGTAGTAGCTTGGTTACATATACACACTGAACATAGGAATACTCTGGTATATACATATACTACTTGTGTGATATCCCTGATATATATACAGTACAGACCAAAAGTTTGGACACACCTTCTCATTCCAAGCGTTTTCTGTATTTTCATGACTATAAAAATTGTAGATTCACACTGAAGGCATCAAAACTATGAAGTAACACATGTGGAATTATATACTTAACAAAAAAGTGTGAAACAACTGAAAATATGTCTTATATTCTAAGTTCTTCAAAGTAGCCACCTTTTGCTTTGATTACTGCTTTGCACACTCTTGGCATTCTCTTGATGAGCTTCAAGAGGTAGTCACCTGAAATGGTTTTCACTTCACAGGTGTGCCCTGTCAGGTTTAATAAGTGGGATTTCTTGCCTTATAAATGGGGTTGGGACCATCAGTTGGGTTGTTCAGAAGTCAGGTGGATACACAGCTGATAGTCCTACTGAATGGAGTGTTAGAATTTGTATTATGGCAAGAAAAAAGCAGGTAAGAAAAAAAAAAAAGATTGGCCATCATTACTTTAAGAAATGAAGGTCAGTCAGTCCGAAAAATTGGGAAAACTTTGAAAGTGTCCCCAAGTGCAGTGGCCAAAACCATCAAGCGCTACAAAGAAACTGGCTCACATGAGGACCGCCCCAGGAAAGGAAGACCAAGAGTCACCTCTGCTGCGGAGGATAAGTTCATCCGAGTCACCAGCCTCAGAAATCGCAGGTTAACAGCAGCTCAGATTAGAGACCAGGTCAATGCCACACAGAGTTCTAGCAGCAGAAACATCTCTACAACAACTGTTAAGAGGAGACTGTGCAGCAGGCCTTCATGGTAAAATAGCTGCTAGGAAACCACTGCTAAGGACAGGCAACAAGCACAAGAGACTTGTTTGGGCTAAAGAACACAAGGAATGGACATTAGACCTGTGGAAATCTGTGCTTTAGTCTGATGAGTCCAAATTTGAGATCTTTGGTTCCAACCACCGTGTCTTTGTGCGACGCAGAAAAGGTGAACGAATGGACTCTACATGCCTGGTTCCCACTGTGAAGCATGGAGGAGGAGGTGTGATGGTGTGGGGGGCTTTGCTGGTGACACTGTTGGGGATTTATACTGAACCAGCATGGTTACCACAGCATCTTGCAGCGGCATGCTATTCCATCCGGTTTGCGTTTAGTTGGACCATCATTTATTTTTCAACAGGACAATGACCCCAAACACACCTCCAGACTGTGTAAGGGCTATTTGACCAAGAAGGAGAGTGATGGGGTGCTACGCCAGATGACCTGGCCTCCACAGTCACCAGACCTGAACCCAATCCAGATGGTTTGGGGTGAGCTGGACCGCAGAGTGAAGGCAAAAGGGCCAACAAGTGCTAAGCATCTCTGGGAACTCCTTCAAGACTGTTGGAAGACCATGTCAGTGGCACTGTGGATGTTGGCTTTTTCTTTTTACCCGTACTTACCAATGCTGCAACCTCACCTTCCTCCCCCTAGTCCCCTCCTTACTATCTAAGAATAAAGACAAACACAATTGAGGTTGGATTAATTGGCCACAGCAGCCATTTTTATTACAAACGATACAAATATATATCTATATAAAATCGTATTTATCCAAAACCCACCTAAATGACTAACCTTAATCTAACCCCCTATGTATAATAAATACATAAATAACACCTTATATAACAAAATAACAACAGTTAACAAATAACAAATTAACCCCCACTTTCCAGAAATAAACATGTATGTATATATATATTTCCTGAGGGGGAGGTCCTTGGAGCTACATAGATCTGGCCGCCAAACTCTCCATCACACCAAGTTACCCCCAGCCGCAAACCACAGGCTCAGGGGCACCATAAACACCGATGGCAGTCTCACCACATATACCAAACCACTCCCCGGGACACCACCCAGCAGGAGCCCAAAAGCGGCCAGACCAACCCAAAACCATAGTTAATTGTAGGGGAAACTCACCACCATGTTTCCCCACCCCCCGAATTTCCACCAACTCCAAGGACCCCCCACCCCGCCACAGGGCGCACGCCTTGACCACCTCAAGGCTGCGCCCCCACCACCAAAGCCAATGCCCGCTCCACCCCACTCTGCAATCCTAAAGCCCACATGTCAATCCCCACCGCGTTCAAGTGTACCCCATCTGCCAACCAAAAACCACCATCCAACTCCTCCAACTCGTGGTGCCTCACCACGATGCCCCCGTTTCTCACCACGAACGACCCAATTGACCTGTTAGCCTTGGACCGAGCCCGATTGATCCGAGACACAGACCTAGCTCCCCGCCAGGAATGACGCGGGACTATATCTGACCAGACTACAACCAACCACGGACATTCCACCCACAAACGGAGTAGATCATGTTTTACATCCCGGACCAGCTCCCTAAAAGGGCGAGCGCCCAGGTCATTCCCGCCCAAGTGCAAGACCAACACATCAGGGTGGCGGTCCAAGCGGGCGTACCTGTTAAACTCCTGTAACATGCGTCCCCACAGCATGCCCCGGAAACCCAGCCACCGCACAGTCGCCACTGACCTAGGAAAACCGAGCTGCCGTCCGTGGGGGCGCATATCCGCTCGTGCCGCCCCCCAGTGGACATAAGAGTGTCCCAATATCCATACCAAGCAGGGGGGGGGGTGACCTGCAAAACAAATAACCCACATAAACAATAGCAGGAAAAACGAATCCCCAAGAAAGAACCAGACGAGACGATAGACACTCACAGCAAATGAGGGCGGACATACGATACAAAATGACGCGATACCCACCTGCCAATTCGCCACACTACCTCAGGTCCCAACCCCCATACTGAAGCCTCTGTAGCCGCCCCTATGCAGAAAGAGTGTGGGGCGAATACCATTGGGTCGAGACCCAGGTCCCCCAAACACTTCCTAAAAACCCACGTGAACTGAAATCTAGACAGAAGGGAGCCATCGGCATGACACAATAACGGGCCTCCCCCCCCCCCCCTTACGCAGTCCAACAAACTCTTGGAAGCACCGCACGGGACACATGGCCGACTCCGGAACGGGGAACAGACATACCCTACGGCCTCGGCCACACTGATCCGTTTTTGAGCGCCGAATGATAAACTCAACCCCAGACCCTCCCAAGCAAACATCCTGGAACAACACACCCCCCCGCCACCGACTTGCTAGTTCCCCCACCCGCATCGCCCCAAAAAACGCCCAGGAAAAAGCCAGACGAAACAGGGCAACCTCGAACAGGGAAGAACATACCCTGCTCAGCGCTGCCCCCAGGCGCTCCAATAATTGAAAGGAAACCGGCCGTCTCCCGTCTGGGCGAGCCCGCCCCCTCCTGAAACCCCGAAGGGCCTGTGTGACCAAAAATTCCTTAGTCACGTCGACCCAACCCCCGTAACCGAAAACCGTAAGCTATCCCCGCCACTAACCTATTCATCCTGGAAACCAACCAACCAGCCAAAGACCCCCGACCCACCAACACCAATACCGCCGTGCGCCTGTCCCCATCTGAAACAACACCCCCCAACTCCCCCGCCACTGACTCAAAATCCCTCCATGCCGCCTCATAAGCTACCCTGGTACCGACCGCTAGTGAAGATCGAATCAGTTCCCTGGCCGCGGCAAGACCACGTCCCACAGGTGATCCGGACAAGGGATTCCCATGACATCCGCCTCGGGGGGCCTCCTGACGAAACCGCTCCCACTGAAACCGAGAAAGAGAGTCGGCAATGACATTGCTAACGCCCGGGACATGAACAGCCACCACCCAAGCATTCAGTGCCAGACAGCGCAACACCAGACATCGTAACAGCCGAACGACCGGGGGGGAAGAGGCTGACAGCGAGTTAATGGCACTTACCACCGACTGGTTGTCGCAGTGGAAACGCACCTTCCTGTTCCGAAAACGATCACCCCAAACTTCCAATGCCACCACAATAGGGAATAGTTCCAACAAACACAAATTCCTAACCAAACCCATCTCCACCCACGCCGACGGCCACCGACCCGCGCACCACTGTCCCTGACAAAAAGCCCCAAAACCGACCGCCCCCGCCGCGTCCGTGTACAAATCCCAGTCAAAAACGTCAACCACAGGCGACATTACCAAGGAGCGGCCGTTATATTTACACAAAAAACTGGCCCACACCTCTTAATCGTCCCTGTGATCCCTGGTCAACCGGAGAAAATGCCTGGGCGACGTCACCCCAGCCGTAGCACTTGCCAAGCGCCTGCAAAACACCCGCCCCATGGGCATAATCCTACAGGCAAAATTTAGTTTGCCCAGCAGGGACTGCAAGTCCCGGAGTGTAATCTTCCGCAACCTAGTGGCGCGCCCTACCTCCTCCCGAAGTGATAACCATTTATCCTCCGGGAGGCGACACTCCATGCGCTCGGTATCAATAGTGATACCTAGGAAGCTCAGACACGATGACGGGCCCTCTGTCTTACCTGGGGCTAGGGGGACCCCAAAACGCACTGCCACCCATTCCAGGGTCCGGAGCAAGGAAAGGCAAACAGAGGAGCCGGCTGGACTGAGGCACAAAAAATCGTCCAAGTAGTGGATGACGGACCCAACACCTGCCAGGTCCCGCACCACCCACTCCAAAAACGAGCTAAAGGCCTCAAAATAAGCACACGAGATCGAGCACCCCATAGGGAGACAACGATCCACAAAGTAAGCCCCGTCCCAGAAACACCCCAAGAGCCGTAGGCTCTCCGGATGAACCGGGAGGAGGCGGAATGCCGACTCCACGTCCGTCTTCGCCATCAGTGCCCCGGGCCCGTATTTCTGCACCCAATGAACCGCTGAATCAAACAACGTATAAACCACTGAACTTAGATCGGGGTCAATACCGTCATTAACTGACCCCCCCTTTGGGGTGTGACAAATGATGTATTAACCTAAACTTATGGGGCTCTTTTTTAGGAACAACCCCCAGTGGTGAAACTACAAAATCCGCAAACGGCGGGGAAACTAAAGGGGCCCGCCATACGCCCCAAGGAGAACTCCTTGGCCAACTTCTCACCGACCACACGCGGCTGCCGATAAGCAGAGACCAAATTTCGCGTGAACAAGGAGGCCCCCTGGAGGGAAGACGGGATCCGAAAACCTTGCCTGAAGCCATCAATCAACAACCGAGCCTTAAGACGGTCCGGATACCGATTTAGATAAGGCTCCATCTCGCCCAGTTTCACCAGCGTCAGCCCCATGCCAGCCGCCCCGCCTGACTGTCGTCCTTTACCCCTCCTAAAACAACGGGCTGACCCATGGGAGGAGCCCCCGCACACGGAACAGGCGTGCTTGAACTTGCACGTCGCCCCAAACTTGCACTGGCCTTCATTAAACTGCCAGCAGAAGCCTGTCTTACCTCCAGTTCCCTGTCCCGCCCCAGACTGACTAGCGAGGCCGGAGGTCCCGCCCCCCCCCCCTGAAAGGGCTGCCCAAACCGGGAAGGAGCCATGACCCTCAGCCACAGCCCAATGTCTTTTTGATCCCACCGAATAGACGGGCGGATCGCCCTGCGCTGACGGAACTGCTCATCATAGCGCAGCCAAGTCTGACCCCCGTACACCCTATATGCCTCGCCTATGGCATCCAAGTAGCAAAACAGCCCCGAACAATGTTCAGGAGCTTTTTCGCCAATCACGCTAGCTAGTAGGGCAAACGCCTGCAGCCAGTTAGTAAAAGTCTGCGGGATCAATCACCACCGCCTCTTCTCTTCCTCCTCCTTCTTAAACTCATCCCACTTGCCCTTATCCAAGTTAAACTTTTCCAGCGGAAGCAGGGAAAAGATTTCGACGTATTCGTCACGCCAAATCTTGTCCCTCACCTCCTTCTTCAAATGGGCACCTAGGGGACCCTCAAAACAGACGTAGACCTCTCCCCTGGCTCTATCGTCTAAACGGATGCCATCCCCTTCCTTCTCGGTCTGCACGGCCACCGCCACTCCCACTTCCTTACGTACCAGACTCTCAGACGGCAATACTATCACCGGAGGGGCCGGGGGGCCCCCAACCCACGCGGAAACAGGGGAGCCACCACTCCCCCCTACCCCACTTGAGCGCGCTAACACATCCCTAAGACCTCCCAATAGCTCCTGCAGCTCCTCTCCTAAAGCCCCCGCCGACCCCGCAGCCGCCGGACCCACCCCCGCCGCCACATCGGGTTCCTCCCCACTCGCCTGCGATCTAAATAATGCTGGCACAGAACAAGACAAAGACATACACTCACCAGGCTGCGCAGAAGCTGTGATCCCGCCAGCCGCAGCTCCCAAATCCACTCGCAGGGAAGAGTCCACGAAGTCGTCACCTTCAGAGTCATGGATGCTGCTACTAGCCGCCGCGGCACCTGAACAGCCGGCACACGAAGGGCACGCCCGCCTGGAAGTCGTCCGCAATCCCGATGAGGACCGGCCCGGAGACCGTCCGCTGGAAGCACCCCGCCGCTCTACGGACGCTGGACTACGCCCGGCCGCTCCTGCAGGCCGGCATGCATCACCAGGTGGCATCAGCAGTCTCTCCTGACGACTAGTGGCCCCCCCGACCGGAGCATCGCCAGGCAGGGCCACCGAATCCCTGGCTGTAGTTGGAGGAGGAGTCAAGGAGGGAAGGGGGGAGGGGCCGTCCGGGCCGCGAGCTCCGCCCCCTCCCCTCCGCTGGTCCCCGCTGCTGTGATGGATTCCTCGCAGGCCGGGGGCCGCTGACCTTAGCTGCAGGGCGCGCCCGCCGGCCTGGAGGGTCCCTGGAAGGGCTCCTGCGCTGACGCCGGGACCTGGGTGCCGCTTCAGGGCTGAGACGCTCCGGAGGCCTCGCCCGACGCCTCCGCCGGGCCGAGGCCACGCCCACCGGAGCCATGGAAGGAGCAGGCGACGGGGAAGCTGCCAGCGCCGGACCAGGCCGCGGGGAGCCAGGCGCCCCGCCGCCGGGGACTGCATCCACGATCCCCAGCACCTGCTGCCTCAACCAGGCAGCGTCGCATGAGCCGGAAGCAGCGCGGAGCTGCCCCAGGAGTACCTCCAAGTCGGCCATCTCTCAGGTAGGGGACGTCTACAATGGCTCCTTCCCAGCGGTAAGTGACCGCGGGAAGCCGAGCCGCTAATTTATATCCCCCACCCCCAGTAGTTACTCCCGCCATAGCCTCTAACTCTCCCCCTAGTAACCGTAGGCCTCACCTCCAGGCCCTGTCATGCGGCCTCCGCTCAGCTCTGCCTAGCTCTGGCCTTCCTTTTCAGGTGACTACCTCTTGAAGCTCATCAAGAGAATGCCAAGAGTGTGCAAAGCAGTAATCAAAGCAAAAGGTGGCTACTTTGAAGAACCTAGAATATAAGACATATTTTCAGTTGTTTCACACTTTTTTGTTAAGTATATAATTCCACATGTGTTAATTCATAGTTTTGATGCCTTCAGTGTGAATCTACAATTTTTATAGTCATGAAAATACAGAAAACTCTTGGAATGAGAAGGTGTGTCCAAACTTTTGGTCTGTACTGTGTATATATATATATATATATATATATATATATATATATATATATCTCTATACACACACTACTCATGTGATATTCTTGCTATATACATATCCTACTCATCATGTGATATCCCTGGTATATTCAGATACTGTATATATATACACACACATACATATACACACACTACAGCTGCATCTCTAGAAATTAGAATATCTTTGAAACGTTTATTTCTTTCAGTAATTGAATTAATAAAGTGACTTCCTATATTTTCTAGATTCTTTACACACAGAGTCTTCTATTTCAAGTGTTTTATTTCTGTAAATGTTGATTATGGATTACAGGTCATGAAAACCCAAATCTAAGAAAATTAGAATATTGTAAGTTCAGTTCAGTCTTGTAAATTCAGTGTCACCTGCCAAGGTTTCCTAAGCCTTTAAATGGTCCCTCAGTCTGGTTCAGTAGGACACACAATCATGGAAGACGCTGATTATGGATTGTATTACTGAATTACTGAAATGAATGAACGTTTCAAAGATATTCTAATTCATTGAGATGCTCCTGTAGATATATATGTAGTATCCCGATCTTATACTTACCGTTCATTAGACATAATCTTCCTATTATTTTCTTAGCATCCTTATATCCGCTGTACACGGTGAAGAGGATGAAGATGTTAAGCAGAATATTACATATAACCAGGATGACCATTAAGACCTTGACCTGGACTTCATGAAAGAGAGAAGAAAGAGACTGGTTAGTGGATGATGAGACCCATGGAAACGGAAGCACAGAGGCCTTAGCAACCGTACGCCACTGCTATCTGACTGGTTGCTATGGGTAACTGCTCCAACTGTCTAGACACCTGCACCTTGAGTCCTCTATCCTATATTTCCTTAGTTATATTTGCTTCTGAGAAAGCGGACTGACAACAAATATGTCCACCATTACAGCTTGGAAAGGTTGTCAGCCTGTTTTGCCATTCTCTTATCTATGTAAGGACATGTTGGCAGGGGGAGGTAGAGATTTTCTTCTATCCTGGATCACATGATATCACATATCACGTAGGAGCTAAGGGGTGGCCATATTACTTGTAACCCAGCTTTCCTAGATATGAAAATGACTTGTCGTCACTAGTCACAGTCCTGTAGTCACTGGTCAAGGCCTTGTTGTCACTGGCCATAGGCTTGTAGTCACTGGTCACAGACTTGCAATCACTGGTCACAGGCTTGTAATCAATGGTCACAGACTTGTAGTCACAGGCTTGTAATCACTATTGACAGGGTTGTAGTCACTAGTCACAGGCTTGTAGTCACTGGTCACAGACTTGTAGTCACAGGTTAAAGGCTTGTAGTCTATGGTCACAGACTTGTAGTCTATGGTCACTTACCGATGTCCGTGTGGCTTGCGCAGGCCACATTGTTGCAAACTTTCCAGATTCCAACATAAAACAAATCTCCGCGAATTTCAATTAACATCCAGTGATTTGTGGAGATGGCGATGAGCATGAAGATATTACTGAAGGTCACCATGACCGCCACTGATAATCTCAGCATGTAGGACTCCGATTCGCTGCAGGACAGAAAACAGCCGACCGTCACCCACAGTAACCAGGACAGTAATATCCAGGGACAGTGCTGCTCAGCCGTTGTATCTGAGCCCGCGATGTGTGATACAATCTGCTGAACCGTGCATCTAATACTATCATGTGTGATACTGTCTGCTGAGTTGTGTATCCAATCCTATCATGTGGGATCCCATCAGCTGAGCTGTGTATCTAATCCCATCCTGTATGATACTGTCTGATGCGCTGTGTATCTAATCTTTTCCTGTGTGAAACTGTCTGCTGAGCTGTGTATCTAATCCTATCATGTTTTATATACCCTGTTTAGGTTGTGTATCTAAGCCTATGTTGTATAATTCAGGGCCTGTGTATCTAAGCCTGTAGAGGGCAGATTATCACAAGCTTCTGGTTTTATGTTGTAGGATGGGGCAGACTTACGATCGGTCGTGCGCCAGAATTCTGCTAAAAAAAAGGGGCACATTTTTGGTGAACAGTAATTTGTGGAAAATATTGCTTTTTGCTGCTCGTGTCTCTTCTAACAAAAATGGATGAAGTATGGCAGGCAGTGGGTGTATGGCAGGCAGAGAGTGTATGGCAGGCAGAGAGTGTACACGTTGTATGGCAGGCAGTGGGTGTATGGCAGGCAGTGGGTGTATGGCAGGCAGAGAGTGTATGGCAGGCAGAGAGTGTATGGCAGGCAGTGGGTGTAGTATGGCAGGCAATGGGTGTATGGCAGGCAGTGGGTGAAGTATGGCAGGCAGTGGGTGAAGTATGGCAGGCAATGGGTGTATGGCAGGCAGTGGGTGAAGTATGGCAGGCAGTGGGTGTAGTATGGCAGGCAATGGGTGAAGTATGGCAGGCAGTGGGTGAAGTATGGCAGGCAGTGGGTGAAGTATGGCAGGCAGTGGGTGTAGTATGGCAGGCAGTGGGTGTATGGCAGGCAGTGGGTGAAGTATGGCAGGCAGTGGGTGTAGTATGGCAGGCAGTGGGTGTATGGCAGGCAATGGGTGTATGGCAGGCAGTGGGTGAAGTATGGCAGGCAGTGGGTGAAGTATGGCAGGCAGTGGGTGTAGTATGGCAGGCAGTGGGTGAAGTATGGCAGGCAGTGGGTGTAGTATGGCAGGCAGTGGGTGTAGTATGGCAGGCAGTGGGTGAAGTATGGCAGGCAGTGGGTGAGTATGGAGGCAGGTGGGTGGTACGGCAGGCAGTGGGTGAAGTACGGCAGGCAGTGGGTGAAGTATGGCAGGCAGTGGGTGTAGTATGGCAGGCAGTGGGAGTAAGCAGCAGGGACAGCAGCTACTATGGGGCCCTGCACCTCAAGGACCCAGACTCCAAATGAAAAAGTGAGAGGTGAGATGAGCCAACATGGTCGCCCATGGCATAAAATCACATTTCTCATTTGCTGCTCATGACTATTGGGCCCTTTGCTAAGTTTAGTTTTGGGGCCCCATGGCCATTTGCTCTACCCCTGCTGTGGAGCCTAGGGAAACCCTGTAACAGGCACAGTACCTTAGCGGGGCCATGATGTCTTCAGCAGTCCAGGTCTCTGAAAATCTAGAAAGTCAGTGGAGTCAGTTTATATTCCCCGTGTTGTGTAATACGTGTAGTTACAGCACGGGAAATGACTAAGGACACCGTATACACCCGAGCATGCGGACCCTCACATACTAAGGAGACTTCCCCTTATATCACTGCTCAGGGCGAGGGAAACTGCTCGTCTTACATTGCTCATTTTCTCAAGTATTTTTAAAGTTAGATGAAATTTATATAAAGTCTATATGAAGCACAAGCCCAGCAACAACGACCCCCGAAAGCTGAATTATTTCTCTCTTCCAGCATACTGGAACGCCACACGCGCCTTTATGATCCTGTCCACATTGTCCTGCTTTGCTGGAATCATCGACAGGATCTTGTCCTTTGCACATTTCTCTAATTTCCAGAGATTTAGCAGATCATTTGCTGCAGGCATCATGTTCTTTATCTCCAGTGAGTGGCAATGTATAGTATATATCAGTGACGGCGAACCTTTTAGAGACTGAGTGCCTAAACTGCAACCCAAAACCCACTAAATTATCGTAAATTTAACCTTAAATTCACCAGGATCTGTTTTATACTGACCGTGCAATGTTATTACAGCCTGTAATAATATCACATGTCTGCTATAAAACAGATACTGTGTGATATAAATAGTGAAGGGCCCCCACACAGTACAAGTGTTCCGAAGTGGCCCCCACACAGTACAATGCGCTCCACAGTGGCCCCCAGACAGTACAATGCGCTTCACAGTGGCCCCCAGACAGTATTATATGCTCCAGAATTGCCCCCTCACAGTATTATATGCTTCACAGTGTCCCCCATACAGTATTAGATGCTTCAATGTCCCCCATACAGTATTATATGCTCCAGAATTGCCCCCACACAGTATTATATGCTTCACAGTGGCCCCCACTCAGTATTAGATGCTTGTGTCCCCCACACAGTATTAGATGCTTCAGTGTCCCCCACACAGTATTAGATGCTTCAGTGTCCCCCATACAGTATTAGATGCTTCAGTGTCCCCCACACAGTATTAGATGCTTCAGTGTCCCCCACACAGTATTAGATGCTTCAGTGTCCCCATACAGTATACGCCGTGCCCCCATACAGTATTAGATGCTTCACAGTAGGCCCCCACACAAGTTTGTTACTTACCCAGTCCCACGAAGAGCGTCCTCCTCCTTCTGTTCGCAGACGCTGATGAATGATGACATCGCACCTGCGTCGGGGCAGAGGTCACACTCTGCAGTCAGTGTAGGCCGCGGTTCCGCGGCCTACAGTGACAGCTTTCATCGGTATGTACATATGCACATAGAGCTGAAGGAAGCGATCGCTCACTAACCGGGAATCCAGTACCAGATTCCCCATTAGTGAGCGATCATGGCGATGGCGCGCGTGCCATAGGTTCGCCATAACGGGTATATACCATTCCCATATACCCTGCACTATCAACTCTAATTCTAGGGGGCAGTCTTATAGTAGTTATATTCTTGTACATAGGAGCAGTATTATAGTAGTTATATTCTTGTACATAGGAGCAGTATTATAGTAGTTATATTCTTGTATATAGGAGCAGTATTATAGTAGTTATATTCTTGTACATAGGAGCAGTATTATAGTAGTTATATTCTTGTACATAGGAGCAGTATTATAGTAGTTATATTCTTGTACATAGGGGGCAGTATTATAGTAGTTATATTCTTGTACATAGGAGCAGTATTATAGTAGTTATATTCTTGTACATAGGAGGTAGTATTATAGTAGTTATATTCTTGCACATAGGAGCAGTATTATAGTAGTTATATTCTTGTACATAGGAGCAGTATTATAGTAGTTATATTCTTGTACATAGAGCAGTATTATAGTAGTTATATTCTTGTAGATAGGGGCAGTATTATAGTAGTTATATTCTTGTACATAGGAGCAGTATTATAGTAGTTATATTCTTGTACATAGGAGCAGTATTATAGTAGTTATATTCTTGTACATAGGAGCAGTATTATAGTAGTTATATTCTTGTACATAGGAGAGTATTATAGTAGTTATATTCTTGTACATAGGGGCAGTATTATAGTAGTTATATTCTTGTACATAGGGGGCAGTATTATAGTAGTTATATTCTTGTACATAGGAGGGTATTATAGTAGTTATGTTCTTGTACATAGGAGCAGTATTATAGTAGTTATATTCTTGTACATAGGAGCAGTATTATAGTAGTTATATTCTTGTACATAGGAGTAGTATTATAGTAGTTATATTCTTGTACATAGGAGCAGTATTATAGTAGTTCTATTCTTGTACATAGGAGTAGTATTATAGTAGTTATATTCTTGTACATAGGAGCAGTATTATAGTAGTTCTATTCTTGTACATAGGGGTAGTATTATAGTAGTTATATTCTTGTACATAGGAGTAGTATTATAGTAGTTATATTCTTGTACATAGGGGGCAGTATTATAGTAGCTATATTCTTGTACATAGGAGCAGTATTATAGTAGTTATATTCTTGTAAATAGGAGTAGTATTATAGTAGTTATATTCTTGTACATAGGAGCAGTATTATAGTAGTTATATTCTTGTACATAGGAGCAGTATTATAGTAGTTATATTTTTGTACATAGGAGCAGTATTATAGTAGTTATATTCTTGTAAATAGGAGCAGTATTATAGTACTTATATTCTTGTACATAGGGGGTAGTATTATAGTAGTTATATTCTTGTACATAGGGGGCAGTATTATAGTAGTTATATTCTTGTACATAGGGGTAGTATTATAGTAGTTATATTCTTGTACATAGGGGCAGTATTATAGTAGTTATATTCTTGTACATAGGGGGCAGTATTATAGTAGTTATATTCTTGTACATAGGGGTAGTATTATAGTAGTTATATTCTTGCACATAGGAGGTAGTATTATAGTAGTTATATTCTTGTACATAGGAGGCAGTATTATAGTAGTTATATTCTTGTACATAGGAGCAGTATTATAGTAGTTATATTCTTGTACATAGGAGATAGTATTACAGTAGTTATATTCTTGTACATAGGAGCAGTATTATAGTAGTTATATTCTTGTACATAGAAGCAGTATTATAGTAGTTATATTCTTGTACATAGGAGGTAGTATTATAGTAGTTATATTCTTGTACATAGGAGGCAGTATTATAGTAGTTATATTCTTGTACATAGGAGCAGTATTATAGTAGTTATATTCTTGTACATAGGAGTAGTATTATAGTAGTTATATTCTTGTACATAGAAGCTGTATTATAGTAGTTATATTCTTGTACATAGAAGCTGTATTATAGTAGTTATATTTAGGCAGTGGGTGAAGTATGGCAGGCTGTGGGTGTAGTATGGCAGGCAGTGGGTGAGTCCGGCAGGCAGTGGGTGAAGTATGGCAGGCAGTGGGTGTAGTATGGCAGGCAGTGGGAGTAAGCAGCAGGGACAGCAGCTACTATGGGGCCCTGCACCTCAAGGACCCAGACTCCAAATGAAAAAGTGAGAGGTGAGATGATCCAACATGGTCGCCCATGGCATAAAATCACATTTCTCATTTGCTGCTCTTGACTATTGGGCCATTTGCTAAGTTTAGTTTTGGGGCCCCATGGCCATTTGCTCTACCCCTGCTGTGGAGCCTAGGGAAACCCTGTAACAGGCACAGTACCTTAGCGGGGCCATGATGTCTTCAGCAGTCCAGGTCTCTGATAATCTAGAAAGTCAGTGGAGACAGTTTATATTCCCCGTGTTGTGTAATACGTGTAGTTACAGCACGGGAAATGACTGAGGACACCGTATACACCCGAGCATGCGGACCCTCACATACTAAGGAGACTTCCCCTTATATCACTGCTCAGGGCGAGGGAAACTGCTCGTCTTACATTGCTCATTTTCTCAAGTATTTTTAAAGTTAGATGAAATTTATATGAAGTCTATATGAAGCACAAGCCCAGCAACAACGAACCCCCGAAAGCTGAATTATTTCTCTCTTCCAGCATACTGGAATGCCACACGCGCCTTTATGATCCTGTCCACATTGTCCTGCTTTGCTGGAATCATCGACAGGATCTTGTCCTTTGCACATTTCTCTAATTTCCAGAGATTTAGCAGATCATTTGCTGCAGGCATCATGTTCTTTATCTCCAGTGAGTGGCAATGTATAATATATACCATTCCCATATACCCTGCACTATCAACTCTAATCCTAGGGGGCAGTATTATAGTAGTTATATTCTTGTACATAGGAGGCAGTATTATAGTAGTTATATTCTTGTACATAGGAGGCAGTATTTTTTTTATATAACTGTAATTTTATTGAAAAATTTTTCATTAACAAGGAATAAAGAAAAAACAAAAAAACAATAATAATCAAACAAACAGGAAGCATTGAGGTAAATAGAGGCTATCTGCCTCCTCCCCTTAAGCAATATGCATTTAAATTAAGCAGTGAACAAGGGAGGGGGGAATGGAGGGGTTAAGAAGAAAGGGTAGGACCAAGGGAAGGGGGGGGGAGGGAAGGAGAGGACTAGAGATCAGAGACCCTGTAATGTAATATACATGTCCCAGGGTGCCCAAATAGCCCCAAAGGCTTAGGAGGCAGTATTATAGTAGTTATATTCTTGTACATAGGAGGCAGTATTATAGTAGTTATATTCTTGTACATAGGAGTAGTATTATAGTAGTTATATTCTTGTACATAGGGGGGCAGTATTATAGTAGTTATATTCTTGTACATAGCAGCAGTATTATAGTAGTTATATTCTTGTACATAGGAGCAGTATTATAGTAGTTATATTCTTGTACATAGGGGCAGTATTATAGTAGTTATATTCTTGTACATAGGAGTAGTATTATAGTAGTTATATTCTTGTACATAGGAGGTAGTATTATAGTAGTTATATTCTTGTACATAGGAGCAGTATTATAGTAGTTATATTCTTGTACATAGGAGGTAGTATTATAGTAGTTATATTCTTGTACATAGGAGCAGTATTATAGTAGTTATATTCTTGAACATAGGAGCAGTATTATAGTAGTTATATTCTTGGTTTTGTGTTTTGTACATAGGAGCAGTATTATAGTAGTTATATTCTTGTACATAGGAGCAGTATTATAGTAGTTATATTCTTGTACATAGGAGTAGTATTATAGTAGTTATATTCTTGTACATAGGAGGCAGTATTATAGTAGTTATATTCTTGTACATAGGAGCAGTATTATAGTAGTTATATTCTTGTACATAGGAGCAGTATTATAGTAGTAATATTCTTGTACATAGGAGCAGTATTATAGTAGTTATATTCTTGTACATAGGAGCAGTATTATAGTAGTTATATTCTTGTACATAGGAGTAGTATTATAGTAGTTATATTCTTGTACATAGGAGCAGTATTATAGTAGTTATATTCTTGTACATAGGAGGCAGTATTATAGTAGTTATATTCTTGTACATAGGAGCAGTATTATAGTAGATATATTCTTGTACATAGGGGGCAGTATTATAGTAGTTATATTCTTGTACATAGGAGGTAGTATTATAGTAGTTATATTCTTGTACATAGGAGCAGTATTATAGTAGTTATATTCTTGTACATAGGAGGTAGTATTATAGTAGTTATATTCTTGTACATAGGGGGCAGTATTATAGTAGTTATATTCTTGTACATAGGAGCAGTATTATAGTAGTTATATTCTTGTGCATAGGGGACAGTATTATTGTAGTTATATTCTTGTACATAGGAGTAGTATTATAGTAGTTATATTCTTGTACATAGAAGGTAGTATTATAATAGTTATATTCTTGTACAGAGGAGGTAGTATTATAGTAGTTATATTGTAGGGGGGTTGGTCTTGTACATAGGAGGCAGTATTATAGTAGTTATATTCTTGTACATAGGAGTAGTATTATAGTAGTTATATTCTTGTACATAGGAGCAGTATTATAGTAGTTATATTCTTGTACATAGGAGTAGTATTATAGTAGTTATATTCTTGTACATAGGATCAGTATTATAGTAGTTATATTCTTGTACATAGGAGCAGTATTATAGTAGTTATATTCTTGTACATAGGAGTAGTATTATAGTAGTTATATTCTTGTACATAGGGGGCAGTATTATAGTAGTTATATTCTTGTACATAGGAGGTAGTATTATAGTAGATATATTCTTGTACATAGGAGCAGTATTATAGTAGTTATATTCTTGTACATAGGAGCAGTATTATAGTAGTTATATTCTTGTACATAGGAGTAGTATTATAGTAGTTATATTCTTGTACATAGGGGGCAGTATTATAGTAGTTATATTCTTGTACATAGGAGGTAGTATTATAGTAGATATATTCTTGTACATAGGAGCAGTATTATAGTAGTTATATTCTTGTACATAGGAGCAGTATTATAGTAGTTATATTCTTGTACATAGGAGCAGTATTATAGTAGTTATATTCTTGTACATAGGAGCAGTATTATAGTAATTATATTCTTGTACATAGGAGTAGTATTATAGTAGTTATATTCTTGTATATAGGAGCAGTATTATAGTAGTTATATTCTTGTACATAGGAGGCAGTATTATAGTAGTTATATTCTTGTACATAGGAGTAGTATTATAGTAGTTATATTCTTGTACATAGGAGCAGTATTATAGTAGCTATATTCATGTACATAGGAGTAGTATTATAGTAGTTATATTCTTGTACATAGGAGGTAGTATTATAGTAGTTATATTCTTGTACATAGGAGGTAGTATTGTAGTATATTCTTGTACATAGGAGTAGTATTATAGTAGTTATATTCTTGTACATAGGTGCAGTATTATAGTAGTTATATTCTTGTACATAGGTGCAGTATTATAGTAGTTATATTCTTGTACATAGGGGGCAGTATTATAGTAGTTATATTCTTGTACATAGGAGGCAGTATTATAGTAGTTATATTCTTGTACATAGGAGCAGTATTATAGTAGTTATATTCTTGTACATAGGAGCAGTATTATAGTAGTTATATTCTTGTACATAGGAGCAGTATTATAGTAGTTATATTCTTGTACATAGGAGCAGTATTATAGTAGTTATATTCTTGTACATAGGAGGTAGTATTATAGTAGTTATATTCTTGTACATAGGAGCTAGTATTATAGTAGTTATATTCTTGTACATAGGAGCAGTATTATAGTAGTTATAATCTTGTACATAGGAGGTAGTATTATAGTAGTTATATTCTTGTACATAGGGGGTAGTATTATAGTAGTTATATTCTTGTACATAGGGGGCAGTATTATAGTAGTTATATTCTTGTACATAGGGGGCAGTATTATAGTAGTTATATTCTTGTACATAGGAGGCAGTATTATAGTAGTTATATTCTTGTACATAGGAGGCAGTATTATAGTAGTTATATTCTTGTACATAGGAGCAGTATTATAGTAGTTATATTCTTGTACATAGGAGCAGTATTATAGTAGTTATATTCTTGTACATAGGAGCAGTATTATAGTAGTTATATTCTTGTACATAGGAGCAGTATTATAGTAGTTATATTCTTGTACATAGGAGCAGTATTATAGTAGTTATATTCTTGTACATAGGAGCAGTATTATAGTAGTTATATTCTTGTACATAGGAGGTAGTATTATAGTAGTTATATTCTTGTACATAGGAGCAGTATTATAGTAGTTATATTCTTGTACATAGAAGTATTATAGTAGTTATAATCTTGTACATAGGAGGTAGTATTATAGTAGTTATATTCTTGTACATAGGGGGCAGTATTATAGTAGTTATATTCTTGTACATAGGTGCAGTATTATAGTAGTTATATTCTTGTACATAGGAGCAGTATTATAGTAGTTATATTCTTGTACATAGGTGCAGTATTATAGTAGCTATATTCTTGTACATAGGAGCAGTATTATAGTAGTTATATTCTTGTACATAGGGGGCAGTATTATAGTAGTTATATTCTTGTACATAGGAGCAGTATTATAGTAGTTATATTCTTGTACATAGGAGCAGTATTATAGTAGTTATATTCTTGTACATAGCAGTAGTATTATAGTAGTTATATTCTTGTACATAGTAGCAGTATTATAGTATTCCTGGACTTCCTACGGCAGCACAATTACACAAGGGTTTTAGCCCCCTAGGTACAACCAGAGAGACAGGTTAGTTAGCCATAGCAAACAAACCAATCAATCAATTAACAAGGACCTATCCTATAAAGCCAAGGAAGTAGGCAGGACACGTATTTTTTTATTTTTCTCTAGGTGCTTGAGGAGACAGGATGTGTTAAGAATTTTTGGGCAGTTGCTGGGCTTCCGGGCTGTATACAGGGATGGGTCCCTGTCCCTCAGTTCCGAAGGTGTTCCAAGATGATGCCGATTGTTTTCTATTTGGACTGGCCTTGGTTCACCCACATGTTGGTGGAATTAGCTGTTCAGGAGTTCCCCACTAAACATGGTTGGTAGCACATGGAGGCACTTCGGGTACTCCCTGAAGTATGCGCGCCTAGCCCAGCAATTCACTACACATTCACTGGAAATGGCGCGCGCTCAGGACTGGCATCCATGAACAGTGTGGGCAAACCACCAGAAATAATGGAAATGGAGCCGGTAACCGGCAGCATGGCGTACTCGCCTCCTGCTCAGCCCTCTGCTTGCTGAGGTAAGGCTGAATGTTCTGAGCAGCTCCATTTTTGTTTGCCCTGGTGTGTTTAGCTCTGCACTGATTCCTCTATGCACTTAACTCTTCACATGCTGGAGCACTGATATGTGTTTGTTTAGATGTCTGCGGGATAGCAGAAAGAGGAGCCATAAGTCCAGACACAGAGGTCGCAGTAGAGGCAGCAGCCCCTGCCTGAGGACCTGTTAGCAGATACCTGTGTGGATTGTTCCTCACCTGTGGCCTCCTCTCCAGGAGAGGATCCTTAAGCCTGTACGGAGTGGTTTAAGGAGCAGATTACTGAAGTGTTGCAGGAGGAAAAGTCTGCTCACTCCTCTAAAAGGGCCAGAAGGTCTCCCTCACCTCAGGGACCTGCACTAAGCTCCTCCAGCTCTGACTCACATGAGGGGTTAAATCTCAGATTCAGATAACCCAGAAGTGTTTTAAGTTTCAACAAGAACAAAATTCATGATTTGCTTAAAGCAGTTAAAAACACAGAAAAATCTGCTATAGAGGTGGAACCAGGGCCGCTTTATCATAGGGCGGAAGGTGCAGCTGCATCGGCCCTTCGGGCACATCACATGAGGAGGCTGAGAGTCTGCAAAAACATATCCATGGCCATGGCCAGTCAGTAAGTGGTGAGCTGTAGATCATGAAGTGCTGCAGAGCGCCCCCTCTAGATCCCAGTGAGAACAGCTCCTCCTGCTTTTAGGAGAAGGCCTGAGATGCTGCCCAGTGAAGATGGATCTTATCTCTAGCATGAAGAGTCAAGTAGTGGTGATCTCTTAACCCTTTAGTAACCTTTCTCAGGCACCCCTTTATGTGGAGGAGAAAGGAAGTAGCCACTAATGACGTATGTGATGCCTATCAGACTCCGGATCATAGAATAGCTCGTCTATGCTGCGGTGTCCCACTTAAAGCAGATTGCGTCACGGGACACATTTCCTATCCTTATCTTCTGGAAATGGACATTTTTTGTAGCACGAACCATTGAATCTGTTTCCTAGAACCTGAATGGCTAGGAATATAATAATACATCCCCATGACCACTATATATGTGGTGCAGCTTGACTCTGGGAAAGCTGGGTTGCATTATACAACAAGCTGAAATGACATCATGCCGCAGTCCTATGGATGTGTTCAAATTTGAGTTTGGGAAGCCTGGGTGGCTACATGCAATTAAGCTGTAATGACAAATAGGGCCAAATACAGCTTTCCCATAATAATTCCTCAATAAATTTATTGAGACTGGTGTATCACCTGTGCCGGGTCCCTCCCCAAACCCTCTCTGCCCAAATTTGTAGAATGTGGCGGGCAAGGCGCAGATCAGGGCTTTAGGTGCACATCTGGCTAATTTTTCTGATGCGCCATGTTGGGGACCATTCACACGGCTCTTCATCGTCCAGCCGTCACCTCCCTGCGGCGGGATGTCTCTGCAGACCAATGGAAATCCGTTGCGGCTTTCCGCCTCTAGTTAAGCGTAATCAGCGCGGAGTCTCCAACAGGACAGTAACTTTTCCTTTTTTTTTTTTTCAGCGTCCTGCTGCAATCTTTAACTCCCATTGAAAACAATAGGAGGTAGAAACAGGTTGAAATCTGTTGCTGATTTGGGAGCGTCAAATTCCTACGTGTGAACACCTCCTTACACCACTTTAAACTTGGTCTACTTTGCGCAAGAAAATCTGCGCCATATTCGTACTTTTTTGTTACATAAAGGTGTTAAATACCGTGCACAGTAAATCTTGGTGTAAATGTAACCAGATAGGTTCAGACTAATGATAGATCTGCCCCGCTTTCTATTATGAGGTGCTGCAGCAGCTTAGAGGGCCCACTCATAAAAGTTTTGCACTAGGCCCACTAATGGGTTAAAACAACCCTGGTTGGAACATAAGAGAGAGAAACTCCAGTGTTTTCCTGTAACTAAAGACAAGGCTTGTCCAAGTCATCCAGTCCTGCGGGAATGGCTAAAACGTGACTGGGATACACAGGGGGGAAGAAAAAGCGGATCTGGGAGCGAGATTTATACCATCGATAGACTGGATAACTTATCCTCTCATGAGTAGGAATCTGTACCTAAGGTAGATTTTCCTGTCATTTAAAAGCAATCCTTCTAGAGAATGGCTGTATTTATGCACAATTAGGTTTGTTTACCATTCAGGAATCTGGAAAAGCTGGGTGACAACCCCAATGGGAAACATAAAGGCGGCCATATTGCTTTCCACCCAGCTTTCCCAGAAATATATAGCCAGATGAAGACGCCCCCTGGATGGCCATTTTTGGGGTAAATTATCAGTAAAGGGGTTGTTCCTAGATTTTAGCTTATGATTTATCTTAAAGGACGCCCTTTGTGTCTGATTGGCGGCGGTCTGACCTCTGGGATGTCCACCTGGGCTTGACCGGAGCGGTGGTCGTGCATGCTACCCCTTCATTCATCTCTAAGGGACGGTTACGCGAAGTGCAACAATTACATAGAGATGACTAGAGCAGCAGCGTGCATGTGTGACCGCCACTCCATTTATATAAGGCCATGGGGGGCGCCAGCGGTCAGACCCCCACCAATCACATAAATTCCCCTCTGATGAGGATATGCTGGGACAACCCCTTTAAGAACGAATTGTGCTCTTTTTTAGCTGGTGCAGATCATTTACTGGTTTGATTGTATTCGCTGTGTGACATGAGAGATCTTCAGCGTGAAAATAAAACCTCTCCAACCAGGGTGGGCCACTGTTCACACTGAGTGCTGCTTTTCTGCTGCGGGAATTTATTTCTATTTGGTGGAATGATCTAGAAGTCACCAGTCACCTTCAGGAGTGATGATCACTAATCTGCGCTCTTCTACTGTTATAAAACTACAAGTCCCATCGTGCTTTGAAGGCTAGTGGGGCATGCTGGGAGTTGTAGTGCTCACTGTATCAGCCATGTAGGGAGGGTGCCATAATATAGTTGCTGTAATAATAAAGTTTATTACTATGCACAAAGTTACGGTAGATGCTAGGATGGAGTCATTAATAGTAGGTTCTGTCTGCTTGGCGTGGATCCACAAGGTGGCGCTGCCATGGATCCGGTGTCCACGCCCCTGGTGTGACACAGCTAACAAGTACATTGCCACCTAATAGATCCACACCACACCAAGGAAACCTATGGCTAACCACCCCATTCTGGTTTGTGGGTGTAGACTAAGACCGTAGACTCTCCTGAGCCTCCTTCCACAGGCTCCATTCATCCCCCCACCCTTTCTCATAAACTCACTTTATCTCCCCACCTCTCCCGCAGACTCTGCACCTGAGGCAGCTTTACTGGAGGGGCTCCAGTGATGTCATTATCCATATATAGATAGGTCTCTGAAGCTTGTGGGGCTGGAGACGTAATGTAGACTCCTGTGATCCTCCCCTCACAGGCTTCCTTCATCCCCCCACTCTTCCTTATTAGCCCACTTTATCCCCCCACCTCTCCCGTATATTCTGCATCCGAGGCAGCTTTAACGGAGGAGCTCCACTGACGTCATAGTCCATGTATGGTAACTGTCCATTTATGTCATTGGAGCCTCCCCGGGAAAATGGAGATGACTTTCCCTGCTGGGGAGATGGAGGGAGGTGTATCTTGTAATGTGAACAGCCACTAAGCACAACAGACCATGTGACACATGGGGGGATTATTTACTAAGAAAATGTGGAAGAATTCTTGTGTA
Source organism: Leptodactylus fallax (assembly GCA_947044405.1). Taxonomy (NCBI): domain Eukaryota; kingdom Metazoa; phylum Chordata; class Amphibia; order Anura; family Leptodactylidae; genus Leptodactylus; species Leptodactylus fallax. The sequence goes on along the minus strand of CAMRHE010001377.1, from coordinate 48,245 downwards.
ATTTGGGCCTAAAAACTGTCTAACATGCTCACATTTATCAAGTGCTGCAGACACTTACTACTTGTATGAAAAAGGGGCTGTGGCTTATAGGAAAAGGTGTGGCTTATAGGAAAAGGGGTGTGGCTTATAGGAAAACCGGCATGGCCTAAATTGCGACACTTTGTGCCAAACATGTTCCAAAGGTTTGGGTATCATTCAATATCAGGCACTGTGATAAATCTGGTGTAGTAGAACACTGCCTAGTTTAAGATTTATCATTCAATATCAGACACTGTGGTAAATCTTGGGTATCATTCAATATCAGACACTGTGATAAATAATAATAGTAATAATAATAATAGTCCTTTCATAGTCCCACAATGGGGAAATTCAGTGTGTTACAGCAGCAAAGATAAGCAGATACAAATACAAATACAACATGTACAGGAATGTTCCAAGGTAAGAGGCATTACATTAATAGCAGACAGACAGATAGGACGTAGCAGAGGGGGGGGGGATATAACAGGCAGAGAGATATTTCAGTTCTCTGTATGTAATGATCTCCGCTTAGGTCGGTGTTGGTTGTACAGCCTAACCGCGGTGGGGAGGAAAGACTTCCGATAGCGCTCCTTCTCACACCTAGGGTGGAGCAGTCGGTCACTGACAGTACTGCTCAGCGCGATCACAGTCTCATGCATGGGATGGGACTTCTTCTTCTGCATGGAGCTCACCACGGACAGTATCCTTCTGTCACCCACCACCTGCACTGGGTCCAGTGGGCTCCCCAGGACAGAGCTGGCCCTTCTAATCAGCTTGTCAAGTTTATTTCTGTCCCTGGTTGATATACTGCTCCCCCAGCAGGCCACTCCAAAGAAGATGGCTGATGCCACTACCGAGTTGAAGAAAGTCCTAAGAAGTGCCCCCCAGATTCCAAAGGCTCTCAGTTTCCTAAGCAGGTAGAGCCTGCTGTGGCCCTTCCTGTACAGGGCCTCCATATGATCTGCCCAGTCCAGCTTATTATTAAGGAGCAAACCCAGGTACTTATAGGTGTTCACAATCTCGATGCCCGTCCCCAGGATGTCCACTGGTTTAGGAGGGCTTCTGCCTTTACGGAAGTCCACCACCATCTCCTTGGTCTTCCCCGCGTTGATCTTCAGGTGGTTCCGCTGGCACCAGTCCACAAAATCCCGGTTCAGTTCTCTGTACTCTCTGTCATCATCGTCTGTGATGAGGCCTACTATTGCAGAGTCGTCAGAATACTTCTGTAGGTAGCAGCTGGATGAGTTGCACCTAAAATCTGCAGTGTACAGTGTGAAGAGGAAAGGGGCGAGAACCGTACCCTGAGGTGCCCCCGTATTACAGATCACGGTACCTGACACACAGTCTTGGGCTCTCACGTATTGAGGTCGATTTGTGAGGTAGTGTAGGATCCAGTTGGAGAGGTGGTGGTCCACTCCAGCAAGGCCCAGCTTGTCTCTCAGTAACCCGGGCTGTATGGTGTTAAAAGCACTGGAGAAATCAAAGAACATTATTCTCACCATGTTCCCTGGTTTCTCCAGGTGAGACAGAGCCCTGTGCAGAAGATGGATGATGGCATCATCTACCCCAATGCCCGGCCGATAAGCAAACTGGAGAGGGTCCATAGCGGGGCTCACTAGAGGGTGGAGATGTGTGAGAACCAATCTCTCTAAGATCTTCATCAGGTGGGATGTCAGTGCTACAGGTCTGCAGTCGTTGAGGTCCATAGGGTGAGGTTTCTTTGGAACTGGTACCACACAAGAAGATTTCCATAATTCAGGGACTATTTCCTGCCTCAGGCTCATATTATACATATATGTAATTATACCACACAGCTGGTCCCCGCAAGTCTTAATTAGCCTTGCCCTGATGTCATCTGGCCCTGCAGCTTTCCTCGCCTTGATCTTTTTCATCTCCTTACTCACCTGGGCCCGTGTGAAGGTCAGACTGTGGCCAGATAAAGACGGATTTCTGGATTTGCTGGTCTGTTGGAAAGTAGCCGCATGGGGTGAAGTCATTGTGGTGGGGGGAGCTGAAGGACATGCTGGGGTGAGAGGAGCTGGTGTGTGATCAAATCTGGTGTAACATAAGACTGTCTGATCTTAGATTTATCATTGAATATCAAACACTTTGATAAATCTGGTGTAGTATCAGACTGTCTAGTCTAACTTTTAGACAGTATTAGAAAATCTGTCTCGTTGCCCATAGCAACCAATCACAACGCAGCTTTTATTTGTCAAGAGCACTATAAGAAATTAAAGTTGTGCTGTGATTGGTTGCTGTGGGCAACAAAACCATTTTTTTTTCCCATCGGTGCACAATGTAAGTAAACATAGTCATGCTCCGCCCCCTCATGATCCACACTAGACCTCACACAAACAATGTTGAAGAATTATTATCATGTCTTAAAGAAAAACTGCCCATAGCAACATGAAACATGATAATAAATGCACCCCATTTTGTTAGGTCTGAGGGGCGGAGCATGACCATGCTCCGCCTCCTCGGCATATCAATTTATTGTAGAGTGTTTCTTTAATATTAGTCAGAATATAGGAAAGACTCTCATTTTATTGAAGTAAATTTACACAGCGATAATAAGGAGCTATAGAAGCGTGTTATATACCGTACATGTAAGCAAGTAAATTACATAGTTAACAGTGCTTTGGTTACGCCACGCACGTGTTTCTGTATCGGGGTTGGATATTCTGCTGTCACGCCACAGAGCTCCAAATCCTCTGCTTAGACATAGAACCACAAATGGTTATTATATCTACCTGAAGCCACCACTAGAGGGCACACTGGGGAAAAATAATAATGAACTAGAGGGCGCTGTTGTCTGAAAATCTGCTCCTCCCCTCTGTGGGTGACCTGAACCAATCAGCAGAGCTGTGAGAGGTCACATGATCCTTCCTTGCAGTTGTTCCTCCCTAGAGGAGCCCAGTTTCTAATGAATTTTCCCTTTGGCCCCAGGATGAGCATGTGAGAGGGGAGAGGGGCATAAAGGGGCAACGATAAGCTTAAATACAGTCATAGAAATGGCGTCTTCCACGACATATGGTAGTATATACATCTTCTGCGTTGTAGGTGGAACTTCGCTATAAATGTGTGACAACAAGCCAGCTGTAGCCATTAGGTCTCTAGAAGAGGTGTTCCCCTTTAAGAAACCACAATGCTGTTGGGTGCAGTTTGGGTACCGGGGTACGGTGGTGGGTTAGATGGGTTTTTAATGAGGTCGGTCAGTTTTGAATCACCATCTGGTTCTAGACGAGAATGGATGAAGCTCACCACACCTGCCAAGAAGAAGAAGAGTCAAAAGAGTCCTGTAGGAGCGTCCAGGCTCACCAAACAGAAGAGCTGCCACCCCTCACCCAGGGACATCGGCCCCCCATCTACTATACCATTCCCTGCCCTGCGAATAACAAGCACTGTGTCCAAAGGGACAATTCCAGGCCCCATGACAGTGGCAGCAGCAGCGCCCCCTGTGTGCATTACAGGGGCAGGAGGCCACACACCCCACTAATATCCCAGTAATCCACTGCCATCATCTCAGAAGGATTGTCAAACACTAAAAGCCATTTCCCCTTTAAACAAAGTATAAAATGTGTAAAATAATCCTAATACGTACAAGAGGCGATAATGAGAACGGTGCCCACCCAGCCCAGCGGCAGGCCGTATAACAGGATTCGATTCGAGTGCAGCGTAAAGTAAACCGTGGCAAAAAGCATCGCCGCAAATCCGGCCATTGCTGAAAAAAATCACAAAGTGTACAGTTGGTGGTCATGTGATAGCTGTATTACTGTATATACACGCAGCACGCATGTAGTAGCTTGGTTACATATACACACTGAACATAGGAATACTCTGGTATATACATATACTACTCGTGTGATATCCCTGATATATATATATATATATATATATATATATATATACACTGGTCATGTGATATCCTTGGTATATATATATATATATATATATATATATATATATAAAACAGACGTGGACAAAATTGTTGGTCCCCCTCGTTTAATGAAAGAAAAACCCACAATGGTAACAGAAATAACATAAAAAAGCAAGACTGGAATTTGCCAAACTACATGCTGACAAGCCACAAAGCTTCTGGGAGAATGTCCTATGGACAGATGAGACAAAAATCGAAATTTTTGGCAAGGCACATCAGCTCTATGTTCACAGATGGAAAAATGAAGCATATCTTGAAAAGAACACTGTCCCTACTGTGACACATGGAGGAGGCTCTGTTATGTTCTGGGGCTGCTTTGCTGCATCTAGCACAGGGTGTCTTGAATCTGTGCAGGGTACAATGAAATCTCAAGGCTATCAAGGGATTCTAGAGAGAAATGTGCTGCCCAGTGTCAGAAAGCTTGGTCTCAGTCGCAGGTCATGGGTCTTGCAACAGGATAATGACCCAAAACACAGCTAAAAACACCCAAGAATGGCTAAGAGGGAAACATTGGACTATTCTGAGGTGGCCTTCTATGAGCCCTGACCTAAATCCTATTGAGCATCTTTGGAAGGAGCTGAAACATGCCGTCTGGAAAAGGCACCCTTCAAACCCGAGACAACTGGAGCAGTTTGCTCATGAGGAGTGGCCAAAATACCTGCTGAGAGGTGCAGAAGTCTCAGTGACAGTTACAGGAATCGTTTCATTGCAGGGATTGCCTCAAAAGGTTGTGCAACAAAATATTAAGTTAAGGGAACCATCATTTCTGTCCTGGCCTGTTTCATGAGTTTTCTTTATTAAAAAATTCTGTTGAAGCCTGGTTGGAAAGCAATGTCTGACTTTCATTTGTTCATTTTCATAGAATTTTTATATATTATTACTTTTGTCAGATTCAAGTTATTTCTGTGACCATTGTGGTGTTTTCTTTCATTAAACGAGGGGAACAACAATTTTGTCCGCGTGTGTGTGTGTATGTATATATATATATATATATATATATATATATATATATATATATACAGTATATATATACACTACTTATTTGAAATTCCTGGTATATACATATACACTACTAATGTGATATCCCTGACATATATAGATATATATGTAGTATCCCAATCTTATACTTACCGTTCACTAGAGATATAATTCCTATTGTCGTCTTAGCATCTTTATATCTGCTGTACACAGTGAAGAGGATGAAGATGTTAAGCAGGATATTACATATAGCCAGGATGACCATTAAGATCTTGACCTGCACTTCATGAAAGAGAGAAGAAAGAGACTGGTTAGTGGATGATGAGACCCATGGAAACGGAAGCACAGCGGCCTTAGCAACCGTACGCCACTGCTATCTGACTGGTTGCTATGGGTAACTGCTCCACCTGTCTAGACACCTGCACCTCGAGTCCTCTTCTTTTGTCAAACTCTATCCTACTTTTCCTTAGTTATATTTGCTTCTGAGAAAGCGGACTGACAACAAATATGTCCACCATTACAGCTTGGAAAGGTTGTCAGCCTGTTTTGCCATTCTCTTATCTATGTAAGGACATGTTGGCAGGGGGAGGTAGAGATTTTCTTCTATCCTGGATCACATGATATCACATATCACACAGGAGCTAAGGGGTGGCCATATTACTTGTAACCCAGCTTTCCTAGATATGAAAATGACTTGTCGTCACTAGTCACAGTCCTAAAGTCACTGATCACAGACTTGTAGCCGCTGGTCAGAAACTTGTAGTGACTGGTCACATTCCTGTAGTCACTGGTCAAGGCCTTGTTGTCACTGGCCATAGGCTTGTAGTCACTGGTCACAGACTTGTAATCAATGGTCACAGACTTGTAGTCACTGGTCACAGGCTTGTAGTCACAGACTTGTAGTCACTAGTCACAGGCTTGTAGTCAGTGGTCACAGACTTGTAGACACTGGTCACAGGCTTGTAGTCACAGGCTTGTAATTAATAGTCACAGATTTGTAGTCACAGACTTGTAGTCACTAGTCACAAGCTTTTAATCACTGGGCACAGACTTGTAGTCACAGGTCAAAGGCTTGTAGCCACTGGTCACAGACTTGTAGTCTATGGTCACAGGCTTGTAGTCTATGGTCACAGGCTTGTAGCCACTGGTCACAGACTTGTAGTCTATGGTCACAGGCTTGTAGTCTATGGTCACAGGCTTGTAGCCACTGGTCACAGACTTGTAGTCTATGGTCACAGGCTTGTAGCCAGTGGTCACTTACTGATGTCCGTGTGGTATGCGCAGGCTTCATTGTTGCAAACTTTCCAGATTCCAACATAAAACAAATCTCCGCGAATTTCAATTAACATCCAGTGATTTGTGGAGATGGCGATGAGCATGAAGATATTACTGAAGGTCACCATGACCGCCACTGATAATCTCAGCATGTAGGACTCCGATTCGCTGCAGGACAGAAAACAGCCGACCGTCACCCACAGTAACCAGGACAGTAATATCCAGGGACAGTGCAGCTCAGCCGTTGTATCTCAGCCCGTGATGTGTGATACAATCTGCTGAACCGTGCATCTAATACTATCATGTGTGATACTGTCTGCTGAGTTGTGTATCCAATCCTATCATGTGGGATCCCATCAGTTGAACTGTGTATCTGATACCATCCTGTATGATACCGTCTGATGTGCTGTGTATCTAATCTTTTCCTGTGTGATAATGTCTGCTGAGCTGTGTAGCTAATCCTGTCCTGTGTGATTCTGTCTACTGAGCTGTGTATCTAATCCTATCATGTTTTATATTCCCTGTTTAGGTGATGTATCTAAGCCTATGTTGTATAATTCAGGGCCTGTGTATCTAAGCCTGTAGAGGGAAGATTATCACAAACTTCTGGTTTTATGTTGTAGGATGGGGCAGACTTACTATGGGTTGTGTGCCAGTATTCTGCTTAAAAAAAAGGGGCAAATTTTTGGTGAACAGTAATTTGTGGAAAATATTGCTTTTCGCTGCTCTTCTAACAAAAATGGATGAAGTATGGCAGGCAGTGAGTGTATAGCAGGCAATGGGTGTAGTATGGCAGGCAGTGAGTGGAGAATGGCAGGCAGTGGGCGTAGTATGGCAGGCAGTGAGTGGAGAATGGCAGGCAGAGGGTGTAGTATGGCAGGCAGTGAGTGGAGAATGGCAGGCAGTGGGGGTACTATGGCAGGCAGTGAGTGGAGAATGGCAGGCAGTGGGTGTAGTATGGCAGGCAGTGAGTGGAGAATGGCAGGCAGTGGGGGTAGTATGGCAGGCAGTGAGTGGAGAATGACAGGCAGTGGGTGTAGTATGGCAGGCAGCGAGTGGAGAATGGCAGGCAGTGGGGGTACTATGGCAGGCAGCGAGTGGAGAATGGCAGGCAGTGGGGGTACTATGGCAGGCAGCGAGTGGAGAATGGCAGGCAGTGGGGGTAGTATGGCAGGCAGTGAGTGGAGAATGGCAGGCAGTGAGTGGAGAATGGCAGGCAGTGGGTGTAGTATGGCAGGCAGTGGGTGTAGTATGGCAGGCAGTGGGTGTAGTATGGCAGGCAGTGAGTGGAGAATGGCAGGCAGTGGGGGTAGTATGGCAGGCAGTGGGGGTAGTATGGCAGGCAGTGGGTGTAGTATGGCTTACATAAACCTACCTCTCACCACAAATCCGGGCAAGCTTCTGCACACCATTCCACACCCAAGGTAGCCCCAAAACCTGCCGATTCACCATGTTGGTAAACAGAGAGATCTCCTGGTTGATGACCCTGTGTCCATTATAATCCCGGACAATATCCCTTCACACCAGAAGATCTACCTTTAGCGACCTTGTCAACTGGATACGGTAATATGGTCCCTTCACTCCCTGAGTTGACAAGGAAACCAACAAGAGGACAGGGTCACTTTTCGGACAGACTAGAAAACCTTCCAACAAACCTACAAGCCTGTCCAAATTATCCTGGGGAGGACGGAGACCATTAGAGAGGAATCGAGCTCAATAACCAAAAAGGAAAGGGAAGCTCAAATTTACCCATCAAAAACGAAAGGAATAAAGTAAAAATTGGCACCTGGGCACCCCCACCAGGAGCCACCCAAGAAACCATCCAGGTAATGGATGATGGAACGGGAACCAGTTTCATACCTTACCACCCATTCGAGAAAAGAACTGACCACCTCAAAAAAGTGGCAAGAAATGGAACATCCCATGGGAAGAGACAGGTGTCCTAGTAGGAAAAACCCTCAACGCAGTAACCCATCAAATAACAGCAAGCAGGATGAACCGTGAGAATGCCCGATTTCACCATGAGGGCACCTC
>CAMRHE010001377.1:0-35000 GCA_947044405.1 Leptodactylus fallax | reverse complement strand
GTGGTTGGATGCCACTGCGTCTTCTTCTCACCTTATGGACGAGGTTCTGTTACTTTCTGCAATGTTATTGGTGTATCCAGAGGGTTTTGGAAATATTTGACCCAGATTTACTAAGGCCACTGCACCTAGAAAATGGCCAAAAATGCACTTTACCTTGGCATATTTTTGGCGCACTATGGCTCACCCCAGCTCCTGCACCCTGCTTGCCACTTTTCTAGACAGTGGACAGAGCAGGACGGGATCTCTGGTGCGTCATGGTGAGGATTTACTGTAGTCATGCCAGAAACCTGATGTGGGCTAAGCCATAAATCTAGAGCAGTCCCTGACAGATTACTCAGCTTATTCCCAGGTTGAGTTGTCTTGGAGCTGGGAAAGTTTGGTGGAGATGGGGCTTTGTTTTTTCTTTCTTTGAGGATGGTTTTGTATTGGTGTTGTAGGATTCCCTCAGACTGGGTCCCTGTGCTTATCAGTGGAGGTTCTTCTTGGGGTCTTCCTTACACCTGGCAGTATTATATGAGCACTGTAATGACCTTTCTGGCACTATTATATGCTCATTACCATTTTTCATGCACTATTATACAGCACTTTCATATTTTTGACACTGTTATATGCTCAATACCATATGTCTTGTACTTTTATGATCACTGCCATGTATCTGACACCATTATATGATCACTGCCATGTTTCTAGCATATTATATGATCACTGCCATGTATCTGACACCATTATATGATCACTGCCATGTTTCTAGCATATTATATGATCACTGCCATGTTTCTGGCACTATTATATGATCACTACCATGTTTCTGCCACTATTATATGATCACTGCCATGTTTCTGGCATATTATATGATCACTACCATGTTTCTGCCACTATTATATGACCATTGCCATGTTTCTAGCTTATTATATGATCACTGCCATGTTTCTGCCACTATTATATGATCACTACCATGTTTCTGTCACTATTATATGATCACTGCCATGTTTCTAGCATATTATATGATCACTGCCATGTTTCTGCCACTATTATATGATCACTACCATGTTTCTAGCTTATTATATGATCACTGCCATGTTTCTGCCACTATTATATGATCACTACCATGTTTCTGCCACTATTATATGATCACTGCCATGTTTCTAGCATATTATATGATCACTACCATGTTTCTAGCATATTATATGATCACTACCATGTTTCTAGCATATTATATGATCACTACCATGTTTCTGGCACTATTATATGATCACTGCCATGTTTCTAGCATATTATATGATCACTACCATGTTTCTGTCACTATTATATGATCACTACCATGTTTCTGTCACTATTATATGATCACTGCCATGTTTCTGGCACTATTATATGATCACTGCCATGTTTCTGGCACTATTATATGATCACTGCCATGTTTCTGCCACTATTATATGATCACTGCCATGTTTCTGCCACTATTATATGATCACTGCCATGTTTCTAGCATATTATATGATCACTGCCATGTTTCTGCCACTATTATATGATCACTGCCATGTTTCTGGCACTATTATATGATCATTGCCATGTTTCTGCCACTATTATATGATCACTGCCATGTTTCTGGCACTATTATATGATCACTGCCATGTTTCTAGCATATTATATGATCACTGCCATGTTTCTGGCACTATTATATGATCACTACCATGTTTCTAGCATATTATATGATCACTACCATGTTTCTGTCACTATTATATGATCACTACCATGTTTCTGGCACTATTATATGATCACTACCATGTTTCTGCCACTATTATATGATCACTACCATGTTTCTGCCACTATTATATGATCACTACCATGTTTCTGTCACTATTATATGATCACTGCCATGTTTCTGCCACTATTATATGATCACTACCATGTTTCTAGCGTATTATATGATCACTACCATGTTTCTGGCACTATTATATGATCACTACCATGTTTCTAGCATATTATATGATCACTGCCATGTTTCTGCCACTATTATATGATCACTGCCATGTTTCTGGCACTATTATATGATCACTGCCATGTTTCTAGCATATTATATGATCACTGCCATGTTTCTAGCATATTATATGATCACTACCATGTTTCTGCCACTATTATATGATCACTACCATGTTTCTGGCACTATTATATGATCACTACCATGTTTCAGCCACTATTATATGATCACTACCATGTTTCTGTCACTATTATATGATCACTGCCATGTTTCTAGCATATTATATGATCACTGCCATGTTTCTGGCACTATTATATGATCACTACCATGTTTCTAGCGTATTATATGATCACTACCATGTTTCTGGCACTATTATATGATCACTACCATGTTTCTAGCATATTATATGATCACTGCCATGTTTCTGCCACTATTATATGATCACTGCCATGTTTCTGGCACTATTATATGATCACTACCATGTTTCTAGCATATTTTATGATCACTACCATGTTTCTGGCACTATTATATGATCACTACCATGTTTCTAGCATATTATATGATCACTACCATGTTTCTGCCACTATTATATGATCACTGCCATGTTTCTGGCACTAATATATGATCACTACCATGTTTCTGCCACTATTATATGATCACTACCATGTTTCTGCCACTATTATATGATCACTACCATGTTTCTGCCACTATTATATGATCACTACCATGTTTCTAGCATATTATATGATCACTACAATGTTTCTGGCACTATTATATGATCACTGCCATGTTTCTAGCATATTATATGATCACTACCATGTTTCTGGCACTATTATATGATCACTACCATGTTTCTAGCATATTATATGATCACTGCCATGTTTCTAGCGTATCATATGATCATTGCCATGTTTCTGGCACTATTATATGATCACTACCATGTTTCTAGCATATTATATGATCACTGCCATGTTTCTAGCGTATCATATGATCACTGCCATGTTTCTGGCACTATTATATGATCACTACCATGTTTCTAGCGTATTATATGATCACTACCATGTTTCTGGCACTATTATATGATCACTACCATGTTTCTAGCATATTATATGATCACTGCCATGTTTCTGCCACTATTATATGATCACTGCCATGTTTCTGGCACTATTATATGATCACTGCCATGTTTCTAGCATATTATATGATCACTGCCATGTTTCTAGCATATTATATGATCACTACCATGTTTCTGCCACTATTATATGATCACTACCATGTTTCTAGCATATTATATGATCACTGCCATGTTTCTGCCACTATTATATGATCACTGCCATGTTTCTGGCACTATTATATGATCACTACCATGTTTCTAGCATATTATATGATCACTACCATGTTTCTGGCACTATTATATGATCACTACCATGTTTCTAGCATATTATATGATCACTACCATGTTTCTGCCACTATTATATGATCACTGCCATGTTTCTGCAACTAATATATGATCACTACCATGTTTCTGGCACTATTATATGATCACTACCATGTTTCTGCCACTATTATATGATCACTACCATGTTTCTGCCACTATTATATGATCACTGCCATGTTTCTAGCATATTATATGATCACTGCCATGTTTCTGGCACTATTATATGATCACTGCCATGTTTCTAGCATATTATATGATCACTACCATGTTTCTGGCACTATTATATGATCATTGCCATGTTTCTGGCACTATTATATGATCACTACCATGTTTCTAGCATATTATATGATCACTGCCATGTTTCTGGCACTATTATATGATCACTACCATGTTTCTAGCGTATTATATGATCACTGCCATGTTTCTGGCACTATTATATGATCACTACAATGTTTCTGGCACTATTATATGATCACTACCATGTTTTTGGCACTATTATATGATCACTACCATGTTTCTGACGACATTATATGATTACTGCCATGTTTCTGGCACTATTATATGATCACTGCCATGTTTCTAGCATATTATATGATCACTACCATGTTTCTAGCACTATTATATGATCACTACCATGTTTCTAGCTTATTATATGATCACTACCATGTTTCTGGCACTATTATATGATCACTACCATGTTTCTAGCATATTATATGATCACTGCCATGTTTCTAGCATATTATATGATCACTACCATGTTTCTAGCATATTATATGATCACTACCATGTTTCTAGCATATTATATGATCACTGCCATGTTTCTGCCACTATTATATGATCACTACCATGTTTCTGTCACTATTATATGATCACTACCATGTTTCTAGCATATTATATGATCACTGCCATGTTTCTGCCACTATTATATGATCACTGCCATGTTTCTAGCATATTATATGATCACTACCATGTTTCTGGCACTATTATATGATCATTGCCATGTTTCTGGCACTATTATATGATCACTACCATGTTTCTGCCACTATTATATGATCACTACCATGTTTCTGTCACTATTATATGATCACTGCCATGTTTCTAGCATATTATATGATCACTGCCATGTTTCTGGCACTATTATATGATCACTACCATGTTTCTAGCGTATTATATGATCACTACCATGTTTCTAGCATATTATATGATCACTACCATGTTTCTGGCACTATTATATGATCACTGCCATGTTTCTAGCATATTATATGATCACTACCATGTTTCTGTCACTATTATATGATCACTGCATGTTTCTGCTTTTTGTCACTGCCATGTTTCTGCCACTATTATTGTCCTGCCATGTTTCTGGCACTATTATATGATCATTGCCATGTTTCTGCCACTATTATATGATCACTACCATGTTTCTGCCACTATTATATGATCACTACCATGTTTCTGTCACTATTATATGATCACTGCCATGTTTCTAGCATATTATATGATCACTACCATGTTTCTGGCACTATTATATGATCACTGCCATGTTTCTGCCACTATTATATGATCACTGCCATGTTTCTGGCACTATTATATGATCATTGCCATGTTTCTGCCACTATTATATGATCACTACCATGTTTCTGCCACTATTATATGATCACTACCATGTTTCTGTCACTATTATATGATCACTGCCATGTTTCTAGCATATTATATGATCACTACCATGTTTCTGGCACTATTATATGATCACTGCCATGTTTCTGCCACTATTATATGATCACTGCCATGTTTCTGGCACTATTATATGATCACTGCCATGTTTCTGCCACTATTATATGATCACTGCCATGTTTCTGGCACTATTATATGATCACTACCATGTTTCTAGCATATTATATGATCACTACCATGTTTCTGGCACTATTATATGATCACTACCATGTTTCTAGCATATTATATGATCACTACCATGTTTCTGGCACTATTATATGATCACTACCATGTTTCTGCCACTATTATATGATCACTACCATGTTTCTAGCATATTATATGATCACTGCCATGTTTCTGCCACTATTATATGATCACTGCCATGTTTCTGGCACTAATATATGATCACTACCATGTTTCTGGCACTATTATATGATCACTGCCATGTTTCTGCCACTATTATATGATCACTGTCATGTTTCTGCCACTATTATATGATCACTGCCATGTTTCTGCCACTATTATATGATCACTACCATGTTTCTGGCACTATTATATGATCACTGCCATGTTTCTGCCACTATTATATGATCACTGCCATGTTTCTGCCACTATTATATGATCACTGCCATGTTTCTAGCATATTATATGATCACTACCATGTTTCTGGCACTATTATATGATCATTGCCATGTTTCTGCCACTATTATATGATCACTGCCATGTTTCTGGCACTAATATATGATCACTACCATGTTTCTGTCACTATTATATGATCACTGCCATGTTTCTGGCACTATTATATGATCACTGCCATGTTTCTGCCACTATTATATGATCAATGCCATGTTTCTGCCACTATTATATGATCACTACCATGTTTCTAGCATATTATATGATCACTGCCATGTTTCTGCCACTATTATATGATCACTGCCATGTTTCTAGCATATTATATGATCACTGCCATGTTTCTGGCACTATTATATGATCACTGCCATGTTTCTGCCACTATTATATGATCACTACCATGTTTCTGCCACTATTATATGATCACTACCATGTTTCTGTCACTATTATATGATCACTGCCATGTTTCTAGCATATTATATGATCACTGCCATGTTTATGGCACTATTATATGATCACTACCATGTTTCTAGCGTATTATATGATCACTACCATGTTTCTAGCGTATTATATGATCACTACCATGTTTCTGGCACTATTATATGATCACTGCCATGTTTCTAGCATATTATATGATCACTACCATGTTTCTGTCACTATTATATGATCACTGCCATGTTTCTAGCATATTATATGATCACTGCCATGTTTCTGCCACTATTATATGATCACTGACATGTTTCTGGCACTATTATATGATCATTGCCATGTTTCTGCCACTATTATATGATCACTACCATGTTTCTGCCACTATTATATGATCACTGCCATGTTTCTAGCATATTATATGATCACTACCATGTTTCTGGCACTATTATATGATCACTGCCATGTTTCTGCCACTATTATATGATCACTGCCATGTTTCTGGCACTATTATATGATCACTACCATGTTTCTAGCATATTATATGATCACTACCATGTTTCTGGCACTATTATATGATCACTACCATGTTTCTAGCATATTATATGATCACTGCCATGTTTCTGCCACTATTATATGATCACTGCCATGTTTCTGGCACTAATATATGATCACTACCATGTTTCTAGCATATTATATGATCACTACCATGTTTCTGGCACTATTATATGATCACTACCATGTTTCTAGCATATTATATGATCACTACCATGTTTCTGCCACTATTATATGATCACTACCATGTTTCTGCCACTATTATATGATCACTGCCATGTTTCTAGCATATTATATGATCACTACAATGTTTCTGGCACTATTATATGATCACTGCCATGTTTCTAGCATATTATATGATCACTACCATGTTTCTGGCACTATTATATGATCATTGCCATGTTTCTGGCACTATTATATGATCACTACCATGTTTCTAGCATATTATATGATCACTACCATGTTTCTGGCACTATTATATGATCACTACCATGTTTCTAGCATATTATATGATCACTGCCATGTTTCTGCCACTATTATATGATCACTGCCATGTTTCTGGCACTAATATATGATCACTACCATGTTTCTAGCATATTATATGATCACTACCATGTTTCTGGCACTATTATATGATCACTACCATGTTTCTAGCATATTATATGATCACTACCATGTTTCTGCCACTATTATATGATCACTACCATGTTTCTGCCACTATTATATGATCACTGCCATGTTTCTAGCATATTATATGATCACTACAATGTTTCTGGCACTATTATATGATCACTGCCATGTTTCTAGCATATTATATGATCACTACCATGTTTCTGGCACTATTATATGATCATTGCCATGTTTCTGGCACTATTATATGATCACTACAATGTTTCTGGCACTATTATATGATCACTACCATGTTTCTGGCACTATTATATGATCACTACCATGTTTCTGACGCCATTATATGATTACTGCCATGTTTCTGGCACTATTATATGATCACTGCCATGTTTCTAGCATATTATATGATCACTACCATGTTTCTGGCACTATTATATGATCACTACCATGTTTCTGGCACTATTATATGATCACTACCATGTTTCTAGCATATTATATGATCACTACCATGTTTCTGGCACTATTATATGATCACTGCCATGTTTCTGCCACTATTATATGATCACTACCATGTTTCTGGCACTATTATATGATCACTGCCATGTTTCTGGCACTATTATATGATCACTACCATGTGTCTGCCCCTATTATATGATCACTACCATGTTTCTGGCACTATTATATGATCACTGCCATGTTTCTGGCATATTATATGATCACTATCATGTTTCTGCCCCTATTATATGATCACTACAATGTTTCTAGCATATTATATGATCACTACCATGTTTCTGCCACTATTATATGATCACTTCCATGTTTCTAGCATATTATATGATCACTACCATGTTTCTGCCACTATTATATGATCACTGCCATGTTTCTAGCATATTATATGATCACTGCCATGTTTCTAGCATATTATATGATCACTACCATGTTTCTAGCATATTATATGATTACTAAAATGTTTCTGGCACTATTATATGATCACTACCATGTTTCTGGCACTATTATATGATCACTGCCATGTTTCTGGCACTATTATATGATCACTACCATGTTTCTAGCATATTATACAATCATATGAAAATGTTTGGGCACCCCTATTAATCTTAATCATTTTTAGTTCTAAATATTTGGGTGTTTGCAACAGCCATTTCAATTTGATATATCTAATAACTGATGGACACAGTAATATTTCAGGATTGAAATTAGGTTTATTGTACTAACAGAAAATGTGCAATATGCATTAAACCAAAATTTGACCGGTGCAAAAGTATGGGCACCTCAACAGAAAAGTGACATTAATATTTAGTAGATCCTCCTTTTGCAAAAATAACAGCCTCTAGTCGCTTCCTGTAGCTTTTAATCAGTTCCTGGATCCTGGATGAAGGTATTTTTGACCATTCCTCTTTACAAAACAATTCCAGTTCAGTTAAGTTTGATGGTCGCCGAGCATGGACAGCCCGCTTCAAATTATCCCACAGATGTTCAATGATATTCAGGTCTGGGGACTGGGATGGCCATTCCAGAACATTGTAATTGTTCCTCTGCATGAATGCCTGAGTAGATTTGGAGCTGTGTTTTGGATCATTGTCTTGCTGAAATATCCATCCCCGGCGTAACTTCAAATTCGTCACTGATTCTTGTACATTATTCTCAAGAATCTGCTGATACTGAGTTGAATCCATGCGACCCTCAACTTTTAACAAGATTCCCGGTGCCGGCACTGGCCACACAGCCCCAAAGCATGCTGGAACCTCCACCAAATTTTACAGTGGGTAGCAAGTGTTTTCTTAGAATGCTGTGTTTTTTTGACGCCATGCATAACGCCTTTTTGTATGACCAAACAACTCAATCTTTGTTTCATCAGTCCACAGGACCTTCTTCCAAAATGAAGCTGGCTTGTCCAAATGTGCTTTTGCATACCTCAGGCGACTCTGTTTGTGGCGTGCTTTCAGAAACGGCTTCTTTCGCATCACTCTCCCATACAGCTTCTCCTTGTGCAAAGTGTGCTGTATTGTTGACCGATGCACAGTGACACCATCTGCAGCAAGATGATGCTGCAGCTCTTTGGAGGTGGTCTGTGGATTGTCCTTGACTGTTCTCACCATTCTTCTTCTCTGCCTTTCTGATATTTTTCTTGGCCTGCCACTTCTGGGCTTAACAAGAACTGTCCCTGTGGTCTTCCATTTCCTTACTATGTTCCTCACAGTGGAAACTGACAGGTTAAATCTCTGAGACAACTTTTTGTATCCTTCCCCTGAACAACTATGTTGAACAATCTTTGTTTTCAGATCATTTGAGAGTTGTTTTGAGGAGCCCATGATGCCACTCTTCAGAGGAGATTCAAATAGGAGAACAACTTGCAATTGGCCACCTTAAATACCTTTTCTCATGATTGGATACACCTGGCTATGAAGTTCAAAGCTCAGTGAGGTTACAAAACCAATTTTGTGCTTCAGTAAGTCAGTAAAAAGTAGTTAGGAGTATTCAAATCAATAAAATGATAAGGGTACCCAAATTTTTGCACCAGTCAAATTTTGGTTAAAAATATTTTAACATTTTTTTTTTTAAAAAAAAAAAACTTATTAAAATCCAAAAATTTTAATTTCCCCAAATTTTTTTAAATATAAAAATTTAAAAGGGTTTTTCCAAACACCCAATTTTTAAAAATAAAAATGATTAAGATTAATAGGGGTGCCCAAACTTTTTCATATGACTGTATGATCACTACCATGTTTCTGGCACTATTATATGATCACTACCATGTTTCTAGCATATTATATGATCACTGCCATGTTTCTGCCACTATTATATGATCACTACCATGTTTCTAGCATATTATATGATCACTACAATGTTTCTGGCACTATTATATGATCACTGCCATGTTTCTAGCATATTATATGATCACTACCATGTTTCTGGCACTATTATATGATCACTACCATGTTTCTAGCATATTATATGATCACTACCATGTTTCTGCCACTATTATATGATCACTACCATGTTTCTGCCACTATTATATGATCACTGCCATGTTTCTAGCATATTATATGATCACTACAATGTTTCTGGCACTATTATATGATCACTGCCATGTTTCTAGCATATTATATGATCACTACCATGTTTCTGGCACTATTATATGATCACTACCATGTTTCTGGCACTATTATATGATCACTACCATGTTTCTAGCATATTATATGATCACTACCATGTTTCTGGCACTATTATATGATCACTACCATGTTTCTAGCATATTATATGATCACTACCATGTTTCTGCCACTATTATATGATCACTACCATGTTACTGGCACTATTATATGATCACTGCCATGTTTCTGGCACTATTATATGATCACTACCATGTTTCTGCCCCTATTATATGATCACTACCATGTTTCTGGCACTATTATATGATCACTACCATGTTTCTGGCATATTATATGATCACTATCATGTTTCTGCCCCTATTATATGATCACTACAATGTTTCTAGCATATTATATGATCACTACCATGTTTCTGCCACTATTATATGATCACTTCCATGTTTCTAGCATATTATATGATCACTACCATGTTTCTGCCACTATTATATGATCACTACCATGTTTCTAGCATATTATATGATCACTGCCATGTTTCTAGCATATTATATGATCACTACCATGTTTCTAGCATATTATATGATTACTAAAATGTTTCTGGCACTATTATATGATCACTACCATGTTTCTAGCATATTATATGATCACTACCATGTTTCTAGCATATTATATGATCACTACCATGTTTATGGCACTATTATATGATCACTACCATGTTTCTAGCATATTATATGATCACTGCCATGTTTCTGACGCCATTATATGATCACTGCCATGTTTCTGCCACTATTATATGATCACTACAATGTTTCTGGCACTATTATATGATCACTACCATGTTTCTGACGCCATTATATGATCACTACCATGTTTCTAGCATATTATATGATCACTACCATGTTTGTAGCATATTATATGATCACTACAATATTTCTGCCACTATTATATGATCAGTACCATGTTTCTAGCATATTATATGATCACTGACATGTTTCTGCCACTATTATATGATCACTACCATGTTTCTGACGCCATTATATGATCACTACCATGTTTCTGGCACTATTATAAGATCACTACCATGTTTCTTGCACTTTTATATGAGCATATCATGTTTTTTTCACTATTATATAAGTGTTATCCAGTATTGTCACTATTACATGGGCACTTCATGTGGCTGGCACTACTGTATGGTCACTAGTCTGGGTACATATTCCACTATATAAATCAGGAGGTGTCAGTCTGTCTGCCCTCTTAGAATATTTGATTGTTCTATAAATTGTCACATAAAACTCACAATTTCCTCATTCATGAAGAACTTCCGTCATTTTATAACATCACATGACCCCAATCCACCCCCCCCCATCACACCCTTTATATTTCTCATGATGAATTATCTCCAAATATAACTTGATAAATTATTCTCACAATTGGCGAACCTTAATAAGACAAAGGGGTGGAGTCTAGTATGTCAGCTAGTTTGGGAACTTTTATTTCATGGATCTAACAGGCAGATTTGTCATTCAGAAGTATGGAGGAAGCACCTGAGAGAGCGACATTGGTTTCTTGTATCCCTGTATAATGAGACTGAGTTACTATTCAGAACTCTAGAAAAGCTGGGTGATAATCCTAGAGAGTGGGTATAAGTAACAGGAATATCAACCCGATCACTAGTCTCTCTCACCTGGCTGCTGGCTCACTAGTCACGTCAATACTAGGAGATCCTCTGTGTTGTTAGATGTGAGCTGGGATTTGATCACAAGACACAGAGTATAGAAGGCTCTTACTACTGACTGAGCCACAAGCTCTATCAGTGCCAAGCTGCATTAGTAATATACTGTCCTACATAATGTATTATAATGTATTGTATATAGAGATCTCTATATAGTATTGTACTGTCCTACATAATGTATTGTATATAGAGATCTCTATATAGTATTGTACTGTCCTACATAATGTATTGTATATAGAGATCTCTATATAGTATTGTACTGTCCTATATAATGTATTGTATATACAGATCTATATATAGTATTGTACTGTCCTATATAATGTATTGTATATAGAGAACTATCTCCATATGCCAGTACATTGTATACTTAAGAATATATCTTCTAAGCATACAATGTACTGATATATAGAGGGATGTCTCTATATGTCTCTATAGATCATATATATGTAGGGAAAGGAAAAGTTCGGTATGAGAAACATACCTAATAAAAAAAATATTAAAATATGGCTTTAGCAATGTTTTATTATTAAATGATTATTCACATATATATATATACTATATATATATATACTATATATATATACATACATACTCAGAATCACCAGAAAATATTTAAAGTGATCATTAAATGGCGTAAATAAAAATGGCGCATTTGTTCATGTTCATTAACTAGTAACAATCTGAGATCTAATATTATTATATGGGGGTCTGGATATATGGAACTGTGCCCTTTTATAAAGACCACTCCCACTTTTGCCACGACTTGCTATTCGCGAAGGGCTCTCCCAGGGTTAATAACGCTGTACTTTATGTTAATGACTCAGGACCTCGGCTTCCAGGATGGAGAGGTTTGGGGGGGCAGCTTGTATATATGGAGGTGCGTTATGAGGTTGGGGGTACGATCCATTCATTGGGGGATAGTTTCACTGGAGGATCCTGCAGGGTCCCATCCACGGACTGTATGGCGGTCACATCAGAAGGCGGCGATTCTGTCGTCTTTGGTTCCGTCCGATACAAGTTGATACTGACTGAAACTGAAGAAACATCAATATGGAAGAGGCTGAGCAAGACATGGCATGATGTGTGACGTGTCCTATCATTTGTGATACTGTTTGCTGTGCTATGTATCTAATCCTATCGTGTGATACTGTCTGCTGAGCTATGTATCTAATCCTATCATGTGTGATACTGTCTGCTGAGCTGTGTATCTAATCCTATCATGTGTGACACTGTCTGCTGAGCTGTGTATCTAATCCTATCATGTGAACACTTGAACCATCACAAAAGGCCATTTTTCAATCACCAGAGCCTCCCAGATACCAAGAGGCCAACTTCATTACCTACAACCCACAGCTGGAGGCTCCGAGAAAAACTTCAAAAACTACATCATATTCTAGACATGGAAGACCATCCAAAAACAACTTTCCCAGACCCCCCCCCCCCCCCTCCTGCCACGTTACCATCCACCACCAAAGCTAAAGAACATTATAATCTGAAGAACTTTCCTATCAGGAAGCTATTCCTGAAATGTCAGGGGCTGCACAACCTCTTCCCAAAATGACAGGATTGAGGTATCCGACACCCAGAAGGACTGTAAGATTCCTGGGACCTTCACATGTTCTACGGCCAATGTGGTGGACCTGATCCTCTGCAATAAATTACCTTTATATTGGGGATCAGGTAAGAAACTCCAAGCAAGGAGGAGGTCTCATCACCATGCAATATGGGACAAAAAGAAAGATTTAGCTGTGGCTAAACATATTTGTGACCTTGGAGTCACCAGAGACAGTGGGGTCACCAGAGACAGTGGGGGTCATCAGAGACAGTGGGGTCAGAGGGGTCACCAGAGACAGTGGGGTCACTAGAGATAGTGGGGGTCAGAGACAGTGGGGTCATCAGAGACAGTGGGGGTCATCAGAGATAGTGGGGTCACCAGAGACAGTGGGGTCAGAGGGGTCATCAGAGACAGTGGGGTCACCAGAGAGAGAGGGGTCATCAGAGATAGTGAGGTCACCAGAGACAGTAGGGGTCACCAAATATAGTGGGGTCTCCAGAGATAGTGGGGGTCACCACAGACAGTGGGGTCACTAGAAAAAGTGGTGTCAGACACAGTGGGGTCACCAGAGACAGTGGGGGTCACCAGAGAGAGAGGGGTCATCAGAAATACTGGGGTCATCAGAGATAGAGGGGTCATGAGAGAGAGGGATAATCAGAGACATTGGGGGTCACCAGAGACAGAGGGGTTACCAGAGACAGTGGGGGTCACCAGAGACAGTGGTGTCAGAGACAGTGTGGTCACCAGAGACAGTGGGGGTCAGCAGAGAGAGAGAGGGGTCAGCAGAGATAGTGGGGTCATCAGAGACAGTGGGGTCAGAGACAGAGGGGTCAGCAGAGATAGTGGGGTCATCAGAGACAGTGGGAGTTACCACAGACAGTGGGGGTCACCAGAGACAGAGGGGTCACCAGAGACAGTGGTGTCAGAGACAGTGTGGTCACCAGAGACAGTGGGGGTCAGCAGAGAGAGAGAGGGGTCAGTAGAGATAGTGGGGTCATCAGAGACAGTGGGAGTTACCACAGACAGTGGGGGTCACCAGAGACAGTGGGGGTCATCAGAGACAGTGGGGTCAGAGGGGTCACCAGAGACAGTGGGGTCACCAGAGATAGTGGGGGTCAGAGACAGTGGGGTCATCAGAGACAGTGGGGGTCATCAGAGATAGTGGGGTCACCAGAGACAGTGGGGTCAGAGGGGTCATCAGAGATAGTGGGGTCATCAGAGACAGTGGGGTCACCAGAGAGAGAGTGGTCATCAGAGATAGTGGGGGTCATCAGAGATAGTGAGGTCACCAGAGACAGTAGGGGTCACCAAATATAGTGGGGTCACCAGAGATAGTGGGGGTCACCACAGACAGTGGGGTCACTAGAAACAGTGGTGTCAGACACAGTGGGGTCACCAGAGACAGTGGGGGTCACCAGAGAGAGAGGGGTCATCAGAAATACTGGGGTCATCAGAGATAGAGGGGTCATGAGAGAGAGGGATAATCAGAGACAGTGGGGGTCACCAGAGACAGAGGGGTTACCAGAGACAGTGGGGGTCACCAGAGACAGTGGGGGTCAGCAGAGAGAGAGAGGGGTCAGCAGAGATAGTGGGGTCATCAGAGACAGTGGGGTCAGAGACAGAGGGGTCAGCAGAGATAGTGGGGTCATCAGAGACAGTGGGAGTTACCACAGACAGTGGGGGTCACCAGAGACAGTGGGGGTCACCAGAGACAGAGGGGTCACCAGAGACAGTGGTGTCAGAGACAGAGGGGTCATCAGAGACAGTGGTGTCAGAGACAGTGTGGTCACCAGAGACAGTGGGGGTCAGCAGAGAGAGAGAGGGGTCAGTAGAGATAGTGGGGTCATCAGAGACAGTGGGAGTTACCACAGACAGTGGGGGTCACCAGAGATAGTGGGGGTCAGAGACAGTGGGATCATCAGAGACAGTGGGGGTCATCAGAGATAGTGGGGTCACCAGAGACAGTGGGGTCAGAGGGGTCATCAGAGACAGTGGGGTCACCAGAGAGAGAGGGGTCATCAGAGATAGTGGGGGTCATCAGAGATAGTGAGGTCACCAGAGACAGTAGGGGTCACCAAATATAGTGGGGTCACCAGAGATAGTGGGGGTCACCACAGACAGTGGGGTCACTAGAAACAGTGGTGTCAGACACAGTGGGGTCACCAGAGACAGTGGGGGTCACCAGAGAAAGAGGGGTCATCAGAAATACTGGGGTCATCAGAGATAGAGGGGTCATGAGAGAGAGGGATAATCAGAGACAGTGGGGGTCACCAGAGACAGAGGGGTCACCAGAGACAGTGGGGGTCACCAGAGACAGTGGGGTCACCAGAGACAGTGGGGGTCAGCAGAGAGAGAGAGAGGGGTCAGCAGAGATAGTGGGGTCATCAGAGACAGTGGGGTCAGAGACAGAGGGGTCACCAGAGACAGTGGGGGTCAGCAGAGAGAGAGAGGGGGTCAGCAGAGATAGTGGGGTCATCAGAGACAGTGAGAGTTACCACAGACAGTGGGGGTCACCAGAGACAGTGGGGGTCACCAGAGACAGAGGGGTCACCAGAGACAGTGGTGTCAGAGACAGTGGGGTCACCAGAGACAGTGCGGTCGCTAGAAACCGTGGAGTCAGAGACAGTGGGGTCATCAGAGACTGTCGGGGTCTCCAGAGACAGTGGGGTCATAAGAGACAATGGTCTCATCAATGATTGAGGAGTCATCAGAAATAATGGGGCCATCAGAGACAGTGGGGTCATGGAAGACAATGGGCTCACCAGTGATAGAGGGATCATCAGCTACTGAGCTGTGTATCTAAGCCATCATATGTAATACTGTGTGCTGAGGCAGTGTATCTAAGCATGTCATATGTGATACCTGCTACAATGGCAATCAGTACGGACATCCATGCCAGAGTGAAGGAAAAGGAGAACCGATATGGGCCATCAATAGCTGCGTTTAACACGACGACTGCATGAACCGCTGCAGCAAACCCTAAGAGCGCTGTAGAGAGAGCAAACCGCGGACGTCAGGAGCAGGTGGTGGCATCAGGTTATGTACATGCCCTACTATGGAGTGACAACCAACAGGGCAGCCATCACTGCACATTTAGGACTTCTCACCCAGCTTTCCCAGACTCCTGAATAGCAAATCTATCTTGAGAAAGCCCACTCCTCCCACACATCAGTGGTAAGCAATCTGTGCTTCCAGTTGCAACCACTAGAGAGCAAGCTTCATACAGCTGTATATGGATCTCATAGACAGGATTACAGCGCCCACCTAGTGGTGACAATGGGTAACTGAGATTTTTGATGAACTTACCTTGTAAGGAAGAAAATAGGCCCAGGAGGGTAAAACAGCCAAGGGTCTTGTAAAGTTCAAGAATACAATAAGGCAATGGGACAAAAAAGCTTAAAACAAAGACCGCTATCAGGAGGTTCATAACGTCATCTGCAAGGACGGGAATCAGAAAGTCAGTGACATCACAACATTTAAAGAGACAGGCCCCCCCAACCAATATCACTACAGCTCCCATGTTCATTCTTAACAGTGCCCCCTGTTGGTTTTCTAAATGGAGGCACTAAGTCGAGCCAAGCCCATTTGTGAATGTCTGACAACTTGTAGGACAAATCATGCAAGTGAGAGTGTCGGAGCTTCCAATAATTCACAACATATGGAGAACACGAGGGTTGTGACATCCTTACCTGCTCCATTGATCGTAACAGAAGTACACTTCCCATATTCATTACAAACCACACTTAGGCCAACGTTTACAGACAATGACGGGATGAACCCCCAGTAGTTGGAAAATGCGGCTGCAATGGCCAATCCAGAGCTGCCGAATTGTAGGAGTATGACCACGAAGGTCAAGAGTTTATGCTTGCTGCAGTCCATGTCCCTTGACCTTCTGAAGGATCTGCTCTGAAGGCAAGACAAATGTGATGCTACCAGAAATATTTATATCCACTTGCAATACCATACCTGGCCACATGGTGTGATGTTTCTAGCAAATATCTTTACAAGTAACCAGAAGCACAAAGCTCTATCATTCAGGTACTTTTACTATAAAATATTAAAGTGCCCCCTAGCGGTAGAAATAATTAAAGCTGCAGCTTGTATTTTTTACTCTGCAAACCACAAATTAAACATATTTAGGAATATTTCCCTTTTATCCCTTAAAGGGGTTTTCCAATAACTTAAATGATGGGGAAATTGAGGGTCCCTGGGTTGTCACTGCAGCCTGATGATGTTTTTATCAGACATATTGATGATGTCACGAATCAGGTTAGGTCTATGGAAAAAAGAGTCACTCTGGAGATTTCCCTCCCCTTTTTTAGGGGTCAGAAGTCCCTTTCATCCAGTAAATTAAAATTGGTGATGAGAGTTATATAGATAAAAGACTAGAAGGTTGTCACAGCTCCGCCCCTAGACTAAGATCAAGGATTCCACTCAAACACTAGTAGCTTTAGTTTTCCTCTTAATAACTCCAGGTCCAGGAAGCTGAGATATGGGGACTGTTTGAAGGGCAAACAGCATCCTATATCTGAGCATCTCATATCTCAGGGAGATGATGCTTACCTTGTATCTGCTGAAGCTTCTTCTGTCTGTAATCTCAGGAGGCTTCTCTGTCTTAGGACATGACGGTTCAGATCTCAGAAGTGGGTGCAAGAAGAACTTCTGCAATAGTTCAGCTGTTTGTGCAATGAGATGTAACAAGTCACCGTGAGGAGCGTTACACAATGTGGCGGTGTGAGGCAAGTGCTCACTACTACACCCCGCCCCACTCACATATCACTGGGAAGAGACAGGGGCAGATTTATTAATCTTGACTAATCTATACACAGAGCAAATCAAGACAGGTCTTCACAGCGGCTGATCTGGTACAATGTTACACGTCCGGTCTTACTTCATCTCACCTGCTCATATGGCACTGCAGCAAGCTCCACTATGGAAGCAGTCTGCAATCCCCTCATCTATACCGCTGACAACTGGGAGATTTACCTTTCGGGGCAAGGAGGTGACAGTCACTGTGGGATCAGTAATAGTGGCTATAGTCGTGGTCGCCCACCTAAAGAACATGGGACATGCCTGTCACAAAACTGAAAGTGTCCCCAGTACCTCTGCTAAAGCTTCAAACACACAAATTTCTGGTTATTTACAGAGTACAGGACAGGAGACGGCTGCTCCAGTGTTATCAGTTTAGGGCACTGAGGTAGGGACTGCAGAGGTAGGAGGTATAGAGGTAGGTGGAGCAGAGGTAGGGGCTGCAGAGGTAGGAGGTATAGAGGTAGGTGGTGCAGAGGTAGGATGTATAGAGGTAGGTGGTGCAGAGGTAGGGGCTGCAGAGGTAGGAGGTATAGAGGTAGGGGCTGCAGAGGTAGGAGGTATAGAGGTAGGTGGTGCAGATGTAGGGGCTGCAGAGGTAGGATGTATAGAGGTAGATGGTGCAGAGGTAGGAGGTATAGAGGTAGGTGGTGCAGAGGTAGGAGGTATAGAGGTAGGTGGTGCAGTGGCAGGGAGTAGTGTTGAGCGAACCCAAACTGCACAGTTCTGGTCCGTGCCGAACTTTGTGCGTTCCTGTACCTGATCCCGACCCCGAGTCTGGGTTCGGCTCATCCCTAAAGCTAGTTGATTGACTGCTGAGCAGCCAATCAACCAGCTTTAACCCCGTGTGATCACAGTGGGAGGCCAGCTGTATCTGACAGCCAGGCTTCAGTGACCCCAGGCTGCTAGGAGCCACCAATACCTGGTTGATCCTGCCGAGACTGAGGAAGTCAGCCTATGCGTCTGCATAGGCTGACTTCTTCTATAAACTGCAATACACATGTATTGCAGTCTATAGTGCTGAACCAGCGATCAGTGTATCGCTTGTTCAGGTCCCATAGGGGGAAAATCAATAAAAAGTTAAAAAAAAAAAAGTTTTACAGCCATTTTTGGGTCACAAATTTCGGGTCCCCATTCATTTCAATGTGGTTCGGGTTTGGGTCAAATCCAGGTACCAAACTGAAGTTTTGGGCAAAGTTCGGCGGAACGCGTCGAACCCAAACTTCGACGGGTTCGCTCAACACTAGTGGGGAGTGTAGAGGTGTGTTAAATGACCTGTATATACAGTATATGGTCCATAGGATGTTTTCTAGTAAGTAGCCAGTGTGATAAACCAGTAAGCCTCGCACCTACTTGCATATTTCAGATCACAAGTTTAGATTTGGGGAATTTCGTTTGGCTTATTCATCAGAGTGTAGCCAGTTTGTTCATTGTTTTATATTAAATTTAGAAAAAGCGGAATTATCACAGAATCTCTGAAACAGACATTTCAAGTAAGACAGAAGCAAATCATGTCACATTAATGTGAATCAATAGCCAGGTCAAAGTCCAGACCTAAATCCCATTGAGCATCTGTGGCAAGACGTGAAAATTACTGTTCGCAGACGCTCCATCCAATCTGGCTGCAAAGAAGAAGAAGAAGGGGCAGAAATCTCATCTCTAGATGTACAAAGCTGGTAGAGACAGAGCCCAAAAGACTTGGAGCTGGAATTGAAGCGAAAGGCGGCTCTACAAAGTATTGCTATGGGGGGGCTGAAGACTTTTGCACGTCAGAATTTTATTTGATTAACATTTTGATAACCATGTATGATTTTCCTTCCACTTCACAATTATCTGATACTTTGTGTTGGTTATCACTGAAAATCTCAATAAAATACATTTAAGTTTGTGGCTGTAAGGTGAGAAAATGTGATAAAGCCCAACTAAATTGTTTGC
This sequence comes from Leptodactylus fallax, assembly GCA_947044405.1. Taxonomy (NCBI): domain Eukaryota; kingdom Metazoa; phylum Chordata; class Amphibia; order Anura; family Leptodactylidae; genus Leptodactylus; species Leptodactylus fallax. Next base: position 14,474 of record CAMRHE010001377.1, on the reverse strand, counting down.
CTCTCTGAGCCCATAGGGGTATCACTTAATTTTCCCTGACCCGGGTTGTCTACATTGTTTTGCAGAACAATAAAACCACCTACTCTCTCTGCCCTAGCAATGCATGTGTCTCCACTATGGCCTGACATTGTCTTCATGAACCAAGAGGCTCAGGATGAACCAGGATAGGCAGAGCTTATAAAATCCTGTGCTATAGCGACTGTAATTCTGAAGTGTGATCTTCACCAGTTATCTTCATCTATGGCTGGAATTTGTGGTGCTTCCTGGAATAGAGACACAAAAAGACCACCCTCATATCTCACACCATGTCTGTAAGTGACGGTATAAGGTGACACTTTTCTCAGCCGCTCCCCTACAGAGAGTCATATTAACCAGCCAGACCACTCAGGAAGCAAGCTAGCAGTCACAGCGCTCCCCTGAACAAGGTAACTATGAGCTTTATACTACTCTGAGAACATACAAGATGTAGCAGAGTTGAGTTTATCCACATGCACACCTTATCACCCTTTATATCCTAATGAGGCTTTACATAGGACTGCAGTGACCTCGTTCATTACCTGTCCTCACCCTGACCACCAGCCTTAAAGAGTTCACCAACAGACTCAGCTCTGCAACATCCATATGTATGAAAAAACATTTAGGCGTAGAAAGTGAATAAAATTGGGGTGGACAGATAGATGAAGGTTTTTGAGTTGGGGAAAATTTATCCCAAGATCTAGGGCAGGCTGTTGGAGTGATAGGGGATCCTGCTTGCCGCACACAAGGACCTTGTTTTGGGGGCGAGGAGCCACATCTCTCACGTGGGCAGATTTCCAATTCAAAAATTTCAAAAACTGGCAGCACTGCGGGCGGGGGTGACAGGGTGGATAATTTGGCAATCCTGTCCTGATATTGTAAGATCTCTTTCCTACAAACAGAATATTAATCATTGCATATAATTTAGCAGGTGTAGAGGTAAGGGGTGTAAATGTATGGGGTGCAGAGGTAAGGGGTGTAAATGTATGGGGTGCAGAGGTAAGGGGTGTAAATGTATGGGGTGCAGAGGTAGGGGGTGTAAATGTATGGGGTGCAGAGGTAGGGGGTGTAAATGTATGGGGTGCAGAGGTAAGGGGTGTAAATGTATGGGGTGCAGAGGTAAGGGGTGTAAATGTATGGGGTGCAGAGGTAAGGGGTGTAAATGTATGGGGTGCAGAGGTAAGGGGTGTAAATGTATGGGGTGCAGAGGTAGGGGGTGTAAATGTATGGGGTGCAGAGGTAAGGGGTGTAAATGTATGGGGTGCAGAGGTAATTGGTGTAAATGTAGGAGGGTGCAGAGGTAAGGGGTGTAAATGTAGGAGGTGCAGAGGTAGGGGGTGTAAATGTAGGGGGTGCAGAGGTAAGGGGTGTAAATGTAGGAGGTGCAGAGGTAGGGGGTTAAATGTATGGGGTGCAGAGGTAAGGGGTGTAAATGTATGGGGTGCAGAGGTAGGGGGTGTAAATGTATGGGGTGCAGAGGTAAGGGGTGTAAATGTAGGGGGTGCAGAGGTAGGGGGTGTAAATGTATGGGGTGCAGAGGTAAGGGGTGTAAATGTATGGGGTGCAGAGGTAGGGGGTGTAAATGTATGGGGTGCAGAGGTAAGGGGTGTAAATGTAGGAGGTGCAGAGGCGAGGGGTGTAAATGTATGGGGTGCAGAGGTAAGGGGTGTAAATGTAGGGGGTGCAGAGGTAAGGGGTGTAAATGTATGGGGTGCAGAGGTAAGGGGTGTAAATGTATGGGGTGCAGAGGTAAGGGGTGTAAATGTAGGAGGTGCAGAGGCGAGGGGTGTAAATGTATGGGGTGCAGAGGTAAGGGGTGTAAATGTAGGGGGGTGCAGAGGTAAGGGGTGTAAATGTAGGGGGTGCAGAGGCGAGGGGTGTAAATGTATGGGGTGCAGAGGTAAGGGGTGTAAATGTAGGAGGTGCAGAGGTAGGGGGTGTAAATGTATGGGGTGCAGAGGTAAGGGGGTGTAAATGTATGGGGTGCAGAGGTAAGGGGTGTAAATGTATGGGGTGCAGAGGTAGGGGGTGTAAATGTATGGGGTGCAGAGGTAGGGGGTGTAAATGTAGGGGTAGGGGGTAGGGGGTGCAAATGTGGGGTGAGAGGTAGGGGGTGTAAATGTATGGGGTGCAGAGGTAGGGGGTGTAAATGTATGGGGTGCAGAGGTAGGGGGTGTAAATGTAGGGGGTGCAGAGGTAGGGGGTGTAAATGTAGGGGGTGCAGAGGTAGGGGGTGTAAATGTATGGGGTGCAGAGGTAGGGGGTGTAAATGTATGGGGTGCGGGGGTAGGGGGTGTAAATGTAGGGGGTGCAGAGGTAGGGGGTGTAAATGTATGGGGTGCAGAGGTAGGGGGTGTAAATGTATGGGGTGCAGAGGTAGGGGGTGTAAATGTATGGGGGTGCAGAGGTAAGGGGTGTAAATGTATGGGGTGCAGAGGTAAGGGGTGTAAATGGTATGGGGTGCAAGAGGTGAGGGTAGGGGGTGTAAATGTAGGGGGTGCAGAGGTAGGGGGTGTAAATGTATGGGGTGCAGAGGTAAGGGGTGTAAATGTATGGGGTGCAGAGGTAAGGGGTGTAAATGTATGGGGTGCAGAGGTAGGGGTGTAAATGTATGGGGTGCAGAGGTAGGGGGTGTAAATGTATGGGGTGCAGAGGTAGGGGGTGTAAATGTAGGGGTGCAGAGGTAAGGGGTGTAAATGTATGGGGTGCAGAGGTAAGGGGTGTAAATGTATGGGGTGCAGAGGTAAGGGGTGTAAATGTATGGGGTGCAGAGGTAAGGGGTGTAAATGTATGGGGTGCAGAGGTAGGGGGTGTAAATGTATGGGGTGCAGAGGTAAGGGGTGTAAATGTATGGGGTGCAGAGGTAAGGGGTGTAAATGTATGGGGTGCAGAGGTAAGGGGTGTAAATGTATGGGGTGCAGAGGTAAGGGGTGTAAATGTATGGGGTGCAGAGGTAGGGGGTGTAAATGTATGGGGTGCAGGGGGGGGGGGTGTAAATGTAGGGGTGCAGAGGTAGGGGGTGTAAATGTATGGGGTGCAGAGGTAAGGGGTGTAAATGTATGGGGTGCAGAGGTAAGGGGTGTAAATGTATGGGGTGCAGAGGTAGGGGGTGTAAATGTATGGGGTGCAGAGGTAAGGGTGTAAATGTATGGGGTGCAGAGGTAGGGGGTGTAAATGTAGGGGGTGCAGAGGTAGGGGGTGTAAATGTAGGGGGTGCAGAGGTAGGGGGTGTAAATGTATGGGGTGCAGAGGTAAGGGGTGTAAATGTAGGGGGTGCAGAGGTAGAGGGGTGTAAATGTATGGGGTGCAGAGGTAGGGGGTGTAAATGTAGGGGGTGCAGAGGTAGGGGTGTAAATGTAGGGGGTGCAGAGGTAGGGGTGTAAATGTGGGGGGTGCAGAGGTAGGGGGTGTAAATGTATGGGGTGCAGAGGTAGGGGGTGTAAATGTATGGGGTGCAGAGGTAGGGGGTGTAAATGTAGGGGGTGCAGAGGTGGGAGGGGGTGTAAATGTATGGGGTGCAGAGGTAAGGGGTGTAAATGTATGGGGTGCAGAGGTAGGGGGTGTAAATGTATGGGGTGCAGAGGTAGGGGGTGTAAATGTATGGGGTGCAGAGGTAGGGGGTGTAAATGTATGGGGTGCAGAGGTAGGGGGTGTAAATGTATGGGGTGCAGAGGTAGGGGGTGTAAATGTATGGGGTGCAGAGGTAGGGGGTGTAAATGTAGGGGGTGCAGAGGTAGGGGGTGTAAATGTATGGGGTGCAGAGGTAGGGGGTGTAAATGTATGGGGTGCAGAGGTAGGGGGTGTAAATGTATGGGGTGCAGAGGTAGGGGGTGTAAATGTATGGGGTGCAGAGGTAGGGGGGGGTGTAAATGTATGGGGTGCAGAGGTAGGGGGTGTAAATGTATGGGGTGCAGAGGTAAGGGGTGTAAATGTATGGGGTGCAGAGGTAAGGGGTGTAAATGTATGGGGTGCAGAGGTAAGGGGTGTAAATGTATGGGGTGCAGAGGGGGGGGGGGGGGTAAGGGGTGTAAATGTAGGGGGTGCAGAGGTAGGGGGTGTAAATGTAGGGGGTGCAGAGGTAAGGGGTGTAAATGTATGGGGTGCAGAGGTAGGGGGTGTAAATGTATGGGGTGCCAGGTAAGGGGTGTAAATGTATGGGGTGCAGAGGTAAGGGGTGTAAATGTATGGGGTGGGGGGTGCAGAGGTAAGGGGGTGTAAATGTATGGGGTGCAGAGGTAAGGGGTGTAAATGTATGGGGTGCAGAGGTAATTGGTGTAAATGTATGGGGTGCAGAGGTAAGGGGTGTAAATGTATGGGGTGCAGAGGTAAGGGGTGTAAATGTATGGGGTGCAGAGGTAGGGGTGTAAATGTATGGGGTGCAGGGGGGGGGGGTGCAGAGGTAAGGGGTGTAAATGTAGGGGGTGCAGAGGTAGGGGGTGTAAATGTATGGGGTGCAGAGGTAAGGGGTGTAAATGTATGGGGTGCAGAGGTAAGGGGTGTAAATGTATGGGGTGCAGAGGTAAGGGGTGTAAATGTATGGGGTGCAGAGGTAAGGGGTGTAAATGTAGGGGGTGCAGAGGTAGGGGGTGTAAATGTATGGGGTGCAGAGGTAATTGGTGTAAATGTATGGGGTGCAGAGGTAAGGGGTGTAAATGTATGGGGTGCAGAGGTAGGGGGTGTAAATGTATGGGGTGCAGAGGTAATTGGGGTGTAAATGTATGGGGTGCAGAGGTAAGGGGTGTAAATGTATGGGGTGCAGAGGTAGAGGGGTGTAAATGTATGGGGTGCAGAGGTAGGGGGTGTAAATGTAGGGGGTGCAGAGGTAGGGGGTGTAAACGTAGGGGGTGCAGAGGTAAGGGGTGTAAATGTAGGGGGTGCAGAGGTAGGGGGGTATGGGGGTAGATGTAGGGGGTGCAGAGGTAGGGGGTGTAAATGTATGGGGTGCAGAGGTAAGGGGTGTAAATGTATGGGGTGCAGATGTAAGGGGGTGTAAATGTATGGGGTGCAGAGGTAAGGGGTGTAAATGTATGGGGTGCAGAGGTAAGGGGTGTAAATGTATGGGGTGCAGAGGTAAGGGGTGTAAATGTATGGGGTGCAGAGGTAGGGGGTGTAAATGTATGGGGTGCAGAGGTAATTGGTGTAAATGTATGGGGTGCAGAGGTAAGGGGTGTAAATGTATGGGGTGCAGAGGTAAGGGGTGTAAATGTATGGGGTGCAGAGGTAGGGGGTGTAAATGTATGGGGTGCAGAGGTAAGGGGTGTAAATGTATGGGGTGCAGAGGTAAGGGGTGTAAATGTGAGGGGGGTGCAGAGGTAGGGGGTGTAAATGTATGGGGTGCAGAGGTAAGGGGTGTAAATGTATGGGGTGCAGAGGTAGGGGGTGTAAATGTATGGGGTGCAGAGGTAATTGGTGTAAATGTATGGGGTGCAGAGGTAAGGGGTGTAAATGTATGGGGTGCAGAGGTAAGGGGTATAAATGTATGGGGTTCAGAGGTAGAGGGTGTAAACGTAGGGGGTGCAGAGGTAAGGGGTGTAAACGTAGGGGGTGCAGAGGTAAGGGGTGTAAATGTAGGGGGTGCAGAGGTAGGGGGTGTAAATGTGTGGGGTGCAGAGGTAAGGGGTGTAAATGTATGGGGTGCAGAGGTAAGGGGTGTAAACATAGGAGGTGCAGAGGTAGGGGGTGTAAATGTATGGGGTGCAGAGGTAGGGGTGGGTGTAATGCAGGGGGTGCAGAGGTAGGGGGTGTAAATGTAGGGGGTGCAGAGGTAGGGGGGGTAAATGTATGGGGGTGCAGAGGTAGGGGGTGTAAATGTATGGGGTGCAGAGGTAGGGGGTGTAAATGTATGGGGTGCAGAGGGGGTAAGTAGGGGGTGTAAATGTATGGGGTGCAGAGGTAGGGGGTGTAAATGTATGGGGTGCAGAGGTAAGGGGTGTAAATGTATGGGGTGCAGAGGTAGGGGGTGTAAATGTATGGGGTGCAGAGGTAGGGGGGTGTAAATGTATGGGGTGCAGAGGTAGGGGGTGTAAATGTATGGGGTGCAGAGGTAGGGGGTGTAAATGTATGGGGTGCAGAGGTAAGGGGTGTAAATGTATGGGGTGCAGAGGTAGGGGGTGTAAATGTATGGGGTGGGGGGGGTGCAGAGGTAGGGTGAGGGTGGGTAAATGTATGGGGTGCAGAGGTAGGGGGTGTAAATGTATGGGGTGCAGAGGTAGGGGGGTGTAAATGTATGGGGTGCAGAGGTAAGGGGTGTAAATGTATGGGGTGCAGAGGTAGGGGGTGTAAATGTATGGGGTGCAGAGGTAAGGGGTGTAAATGTATGGGGTGCAGAGGTAGGGGGTGTAAATGTATGGGGTGCAGAGGTAAGGGGTGTAAATGTATGGGGTGCAGAGGTAAGGGGTGTAAATGTATGGGGTGCAGATGTAAGGGGTGTAAATGTATGGGGTGCAGAGGTAATGTGGTGTAAATGTATGGGGTGCAGAGGTAAGGGGTGTAAATGTATGGGGTGCAGAGGTAAGGGGTGTAAATGTATGGGGTGCAGAGGTAAGGGGTGTAAATGCATGGGGTGCAGAGGTAAGGGGTGTAAATGTAGGGGGTGCAGAGGTAGGGGGTGTAAATGTATGGGGTGCAGAGGTAATTGGTGTAAATGTATGGGGTGCAGAGGTAAGGGGGTGTAAATGTATGGTGTGCAGAGGTAAGGGGTGTAAATGTATGGGGTGCAGAGGTAAGGGGTGTAAATGTAGGGGGTGCAGAGGTAGGGGGTGTAAATGTATGGGGTGCAGAGGTAATTGGTGTAAATGTATGGGGTGCAGAGGTAAGGGGTGTAAATGTATGGGGTGCAGAGGTAAGGGGTATAAATGTATGGGGTTCAGAGGTAGAGGGTGTAAACGTAGGGGGTGCAGAGGTGCAGAGGTAGGGGGTGTAAACGTAGGGGGTGCAGAGGTAAGGGGTGTAAATGTAGGGGGTGCAGAGGTAGGGGGTGTAAATGTAGGGGGTGCAGAGGTAAGGGGTGTAAATGTATGGGGTGCGGGGCAGAGGTAAGGGGTGTAAATGTAGGGGGTGCAGAGGTAAGGGGTGTAAATGTAGGGGGTGCAGAGGTAAGGGGTGTAAATGTATGGGGTGCAGAGGCGAGGGGTGTAAACATAGGAGGTGCAGAGGTAGGGGGTGTAAATGTATGGGGTGCAGAGGTAGGGGGTGTAAATGCAGGGGGTGCAGAGGTAGGGGGGTGTAAATGTATGGGGTGCAGAGGTAGGGGGTGTAAATGTATGGGGTGCAGAGGTAGGGGGTGTAAATGTAGGAGGTGCAGAGGCGAGGGGTGTAAATGTATGGGGGTGCAGAGGAAAGGGGTGTAAATGTAGGGGGTGCAGAGGTAAGGGGTGTAAATGTATGGGGTGCAAAGGTAAGGGGTGTAAATGTAGGGGGTGCAGAGGTAGGGGGTGTAAATGTATGGGGTGCAGAGGTAAGGGGTGTAAATGTAGGGGGTGCAGAGGTAAGGGGTGTAAATGTAGGGGGTGCAGAGGTAGGGGGAGTACAGAAGCAGAGGGAGCAAAGGTAAGAGGTGTAAATGTAGAGGGTTCAAAGGTAGGAAGTGCAGAAGTTGGGGGTGTAAATTTAGAGAGTTCAGAGTTAGGGGGTCTAACTGTAGTGGGTACAGATCTAGAGGGTAAAGAGGTAGGGGGTGCACAAGTACGGAGTGCAGAGGTAGAGATTGGAGAGGAAGGAGATGTCAATGTAGGGGTGCAGAGGTAGGGGGTGTAAATGTAGGAAGTGAAGAGGTAGGGGGTTTAGTGGTAGGGGGTGCAAAGTTAGAAAGTGCAAAAGTAGGGGGGGGGGGGGAGAGATAGGCAGTGCAGGGGTAAGGGGGGCACATGTTAGAATTACCAGCACAATAGATTTTAGATCTGATCATCTGCTGATCCCAGGTAAAATTAATTCCCAAACAGACCATTCAGGATTCTAGGAAAGCTGGGTAACACACTTAGACCTCCATGACTAACATTAGACTTACATAGTTACTTGCTGTATGGGAATAATAGACAAATAATAATAGAAAATTACTTCCTGCCTGTGGTCAATGCGGGTATTGCACAGAGCACATTCATAGATGTAGCAGAGCTGAGTTTACTGTATGAAATTGTTTTATGTTATCAGAAGTTAACCTTATGCACTGGTCAGTCAGTTATCACATCTCAGAAAATGTACAGCCCAATGACATATTCAGCTCTGCTACATCACTGGCACATTTGGATCGCACTGCCACAGAGCAAGACTTCTGGAATATGCTGTTTTCTGCAACTTTTTTACTAAATTAACCCTAGGTGTTTACAGTCCGCAGGTGACACAAGACGGTTATTATATATGTATTAAGACATACATAGCACTATACAGTAAAGCAGCGCCCTGTAGTAATGTGACCACGCTGTATTATTTCTGTCGGCCTAGTATACATCAGTCTGTGTTAAATCTTAATAGGATCATATGGACAACTCACAGTAGATGAAGATATGAATACCAGCAGATAATATTTATAGGTCAGATGTGCAAAGACTGACAGATGAGCAAGATGTAGAGCAACACATCCTGTGTGAACTGTGGCTTTTACATGACACATACGTGTAGGTTCCAAAAGATTTCAGACTCATACCTGTAAATGGTGAAGTGTAAAGACCTCAGAAACTTACAGCGCAGATCACTGCGGAGATCAACAGCAATAGTGCAACAAATATTCCTGAGATATAGAATAAAGATATTACTTTACATAGAGGAAACATATAATGTGCTCATTGTCACCTCTAGACAATATGTAAGAAGGGGAAAGGAAGTGACAAATATTCTCATCTCATTGTTGGTGTTAAAGTGGTTATCACATATTAAGCCCAAACATCGGCTTGATTATAAGAGAATTAATACAATGCAATATGTATGAATAACTATAATAATACTGCTCCTATACACAAGAATATAATTACTATAATACTGCTCCTATGTACAAGAATATAACTACTATAATAGTGCTCCTATGTACAAGAATATAACTACTATAATACTGCCCCCTATGTACAAGAATATAACTACTATAATACTGCCTCCTATGTACAAGAATATAACTACTATAATACTATCTCCTATGTACAAGAATATAACTACTATAATACTGCTCCTATGTACAAGAATATAACTACTATAATACTGCTCCTATGTACAAGAATATAACTACTATAATACTGCTCCTATGTACAAGAATATAACTACTATAATACTGCTCCTATGTACAAGAATATAACTACTATAATACTGCTATGTACAAGAATATAACTACTATAATACTACTCCTATGTACAAGAATATAACTACTATAATACTACTCCTATGTACAAGGATATAACTACTATAATACTACCTCCTATGTACAAGAATATAACTACTATAATACTGCTCCTATGTACAAGAATATAACTACTATAATACTGCTCCTATGTACAAGAATATAACTACTATAATACTGCCCCTATGTACAAGAATATAACTACTATAATACTACTCCTATGTACAAGAATATAACTACTATAATACTACTCCTATGTACAAGAATATAACTACTATAATACTGCTCCAATGTACAAGAATATAACTACTATAATACTGCTCCTATGTACAAGAATATAACTACTATAATACTGACTTCTGTGTACAAGAATATAACTACAATAATACTACTCCTATGTACAAGAATATAACTACTATAATACTGCCCCTATGTACAAGAATATAACTACTATAATACTGCCCCCTATGTACAAGAATATGACTACTATAATACTACCTCCTATGTACAAGAATATAACTACTATAATACTACTCCTATGTACAAGAATATAACTACTATAATACTGCCCCTATGTACAAGAATATAACTACTATAATACTGCTCCTATGTACAAGAATATAACTACTATAATACTACTCCTATGTACAAGGATATAACTACTATAATACTACCTCCTATGTACAAGAATATAACTACTATAATACTGCCCCTATGTACAAGAATATAACTACTATAATACTGCTCCTATGTACAAGAATATAACTACTATAATACTACTCCTATGTACAAGGATATAACTACTATAATACTACCTCCTATGTACAAGTATATAACTACTATAATACTGCTCCTATGTACAAGAATATAACTACTATAATACTGCCCCTATGTACAAGAATATAACTACTATAATACTGCTCCTATGTACAAGAATATAACTACTATAATACTGCTCCTATGTACAAGGATATAACTACTATAATACTACCTCCTATGTACAAGATATAACTACTATAATACTCCTGTACAAGTATATAACTACTATAATACTGCTCCTATGTACAAGAATATAACTACTATAATACTGCTCCTATGTACAAGAATATAACTACTATAATACTCCAAGAATATAACTCTATAATACTGCCCCTATGTACAAGAATATAACTACTATAATACTACTCCTATGTACAAGAATATAACTACTATAATACTGCCCCTATGTACAAGAATATAACTACTATAATACTGCCTCTATATACAAGAATATAACTACTATAATACTGCCCCTATGTACAAGAATATAACTACTATAATACTGCTCCTATGTACAAGAATATAACTACTATAATACTACTCCTATGTACAAGAATATAACTACTATAATACTGCTCCTGACAAGAATATAACTACTATAAACTTCCCCTATGTACAAGAATATAACTACTATAATACTGCTCCCTATGTACAAGAATATAACTACTATAATACTGCTCCTATGTACAAGAATATAACTACTATAATACTGCTCCTATGTACAAGAATATAACTACTATAATACTGTTCCTATGTACAAGAATATAACTACTATAATACTGCTCCTATGTACAAGAATATAACTACTATAATACTACTCCTATGTACAAGAATATAACAACTATAATACTGCCCCATATGTACAAGAATATAACTACTATAATACTACTCCTATGTACAAGAATATAACTACTATAATACTACTCCTATGTACAAGAATATAACTACTATAATACTGCCCCTATGTACAAGAATATAACTACTATAATACTACCTCCTATGTACAAGAATATAACTACTATAATACTACCTCCTATGTACAAGAATATAACTACTATAATACTGCTCCTATGTACAAGAATATAACTACTATAATACTGCCCCCTATGTACAAGAATATAACTACTATAATACTGCTCCTATATACAAGAATATAACTACTATAATACTGCTCCTATGTACAAGAATATAACTACTATAATACTGCTCCTATGTACAAGAATATAACTACTATAATACTACTCCTATGTACAAGAATATAACTACTATAATACTGCTCCTATGTACAAGAATATAACTACTATAATACTACCTCCTATGTACAAGAATATAACTACTATAATACTGCCCCCTATGTACAAGAATATAACTACTATAATACTACCTTCTATGTACAAGAATATAACTACTATAATACTGCCCCTATGTACAAGAATATAACTACTATAATACTGCCTCATATGTACAAGAATATAACTACTATAATACTACCCCTATGTACAAGAATATAACTACTATAATACTGCTCCTATGTACAAGAATATAACTACTATAATACTGCTCCTATGTGCAAGAATATAACTACTATAATACTACCTCCTATGTACAAGAATATAACTGCTATAATACTACTCCTATGTACAAGAATATATCTACTATAATACTGCCCCTATGTACAAGAATATAACTACTATAATACTGCTCCTATGTACAAGAATATAACTGCTATAATACTACTCCTATGTACAAGAATATATCTACTATAATACTGCCCCTATGTACAAGAATATAACTACTATAATACTGCTCCTATGTACAAGAATATAACTGCTATAATACTACTCCTATGTACAAGAATATATCTACAATAATACTGCCCCTATGTACAAGAATATAACTACTATAATACTACTCCTATGTACAAGAATATAACTACTATAATACTGCCCCTATGTACAAGAATATAACTACTATAATACTACTCCTATGTACAAGAATATAACTACTATAATACTGCTCCTATGTACAAGAATATAACTACTATAATACTGCTCCTATGTACAAGAATATAACTACTATAATACTACTCCTATGTACAAGAATATAACTACTATAATACTGCTCCTATGTACAAGAATATAACTACTATAATACTACCTCCTATGTACAAGAATATAACTACTATAATACTGCCCCCTATGTACAAGAATATAACTACTATAATACTGCCTCCTATGTACAAGAATATAACTACTATAATACTGCCCCCTATGTACAAGAATATAACTACTATAATACTGCCCCCTATGTACAAGAATATAACTACTATAATACTGCCTCCTATGTACAAGAATATAACTACTATAATACTGCTCCTATATACAAGAATATAACTACTATAATACTGCTCCTATGTACAAGAATATAACTACTATAATACTGCTCCTATGTACAAGAATATAACTACTATAATACTGCTCCTATGTACAAGAATATAACTACTATAATACTACCCCCTATGTACAAGAATATAACTACTATAATACTACCTCCTATGTACAAGAATATAACTACTATAATACTGCCCCCTATGTACAAGAATATAACTACTATAATACTGCCCCCTATGTACAAGAATATAACTACTATAATACTACCCCTATGTACAAGAATATAACTACTATAATACTGCTCCTATGTACAAGAATATAACTACTATAATACTGCTCCTATGTGCAAGAATATAACTACTATAATACTACTATGTACAAGAATATAACTACTATAATACTGATCCTATGTACAAGAATATAACTACTATAATACTACCTCCTATGTACAAGAATATAACTGCTATAATACTACTCCTATGTACAAGAATATATCTACTATAATACTGCCCCTATGTACAAGAATATAACTACTATAATACTGCTCCTATGTACAAGAATATAACTGCTATAATACTACTCCTATGTACAAGAATATATCTACTATAATACTGCCCCTATGTACAAGAATATAACTATTATAATACTGCTCCTATGTACAAGAATATAACTGCTATAATACTACTCCTATGTACAAGAATATATCTACTATAATACTGCCCCTATGTACAAGAATATAACTACTATAATACTACTCCTATGTACAAGAATATAACTACTATAATACTGCCCCTATGTACAAGAATATAACTACTATAATACTACTCCTATGTACAAGAATATAACTACTATAATACTGCTCCTATGTACAAGAATATAACTACTATAATACTGCTCCTATGTACAAGAATATATCTACTATAATACTGCCCCTATGTACAAGAATATAACTACTATAATACTGCCTCCTATGTACAAGAATATAACTACTATAATACTGCTCCTATGTACAAGAATATAACTACTATAATACTGCTCCTATGTACAAGAATATAACTACTATAATACTACCCCTATGTACAAGAATATAACTACTATAATACTGCCCCCTATGTACAAGAATATAACTACTATAATACTGCCTCCTATGTACAAGAATATAACTACTATAATACTGCCCCCTATGTACAAGAATATAACTACTATAATACTGCCCCCTATGTACAAGAATATAACTACTATAATACTGCCTCCTATGTACAAGAATATAACTACTATAATACTGCTCCTATGTACAAGAATATAACTACTATAATACTGCTCCTATGTACAGGAATATAACTACTATAATACTGCCTCCTATGTACAAGAATATAACTACTATAATACTGCCCCCTATGTACAAGAATATAACTACTATGATACTGCTCCTATGTACAAGAATATAACTACTATAATACTACCTCCTATGTACAAGAATATAACTACTATAATACTGCACCTATGTACAAGAATATAACTACTATAATACTACCTCCTATGTACAAGAATATAACTACTATAATACTGCTCCTATGTACAAGAATATAACTACTATAATACTGCTCCTATGTACAAGAATATAACTACTATAATACTGCTCCTATGTACAAGAATATAACTACTATAATACTGCTCCTATGTACAAGAATATAACTACTATAATACTGCTCCTATGTACAAGAATATAACTACTATTATACTGCCCCCTATGTACAAGAATATAACTACTATAATACTGCTCCTATGTACAAGAATATAACTACTATAATACTGCCTCCTAGCTGTGAGGTTGTGTTTCTGTAGCTCTCCTGAGTCTCCTGATGTCTGGAGAAAGCCCAGGGCGGGGCCACCCTGGGTGGGGCAGCTCCCCTAGCAAGGCCCAGGCT